>JAJONR010000172.1:0-85521 GCA_029582245.1 Solanum etuberosum
GACGTTCCAAATACGGCTTTTAGAACCAGATATGGACACTTTGAGTTCTTGGTAATGTCTTTTGGATTAACTAATGCCCCAGCAGTGTTCATGGACCTGATGAATAGTATATTCAGGCCGTATCTAGACTTTTCTCCCACACCGAAAAGAGGTGTCCTACTTGCCAAGTTCAGACCATGAACTTCTAGCTTACTTGGATCCACTAGTTAATTTCTTACTAGACAATCCTATGTTGGCACATAGTTTATGGGACACGGGTAATCGACACTTGTCCACTCGGTGCTAAGCATAACTTCCACAAAAAAATTATTATTCTTATTCATTTTTTCTTTTAAGGACTTGGGTAATCACCTCTTTTCGTTATGTCATATGACATGGGTAATCTCCTCTTGTCTTTCATTAGAGGTCATGGGTAATCACCGCTTCCGTCATTCTTAGAATAGCTCATTGACTTTGACTCATTTTATGGGAGAAGACCTTTCAACCTTAGAATCCTCTATGGGAGGAAACCTTTCACATTCATGCATGTGGTAGTTATGTGAGAAATATTTTCACAAGAATTAACAACAATAACAACAACAACATCATAGCTGCTTCATTCACAAAGCCATTTACATCATATCTCATCTATTTCATTAGAACATGCTTAATTCCATAAATCTCCTTTCATAGTATAAAACTCACTTTCAATCATCAATATCTAGAAAATAAGGGTTAAGGATGGGTTCATGGGGATTCATCTTAAAATCATGAGATTTTATCAATTAATGCATAAAAGTTCATAAATCATTCAAATAAATCAACATTGCAAGGAACCCATGACATGGAAGAAAAAACCCTAACTCAATTGGGGATTTCTAACTTTGTAAATTTGAGAATATGAGAACTCCATGGAGGAAAACTATCATACCTCAATGCCAAGAGCTTGTCTTCAATGGTGGAATTGGAGGCTTGTCTTGAAACCCTAGGTTGACGCCTTCTTCTTCAAGCTTTTTAGAGAGAAAAATATTTTTGAGAGGAACAGTTGTTCTTCTTTTCAGAATTTGAGAGAGTGATTTCAATTGGGAAAATTTGGGGTTAAAATATTTATATAGGACTTTAGATGAAGGGTAAAATGACATAGTATTAGGCTAGAATAATTAGGAAAAGACCCATAATCCCTTAAGGAAAATAACAGCCAACAACTTCAACGATGGGGACCTATGGTCCTTGGTTCCACCTACGGACCGTCCTGGTCTGCCGTCGATGGGTTCAAAGACTGTGATCTTTGGACTTTGACTGGCGGGACCTACCTCCAGACCGTGGTTCCATTCACTGGACATGGGTCTCGACCGTGGGACTCACCTACGAGACCTATTTACGACTCGTGTACTAAATGACGGACCATCAAGGTGAACTATTGAAAAAGTACTGGAACTTTACATTTTAGAAAAACATTAACTTACTGAACACGCCACCACCAACAGAAAGTTGTCCCACCTATGGGCCGTGGGTGGTTTCATCTATGCTTGCACCAGGGCTGTGAAAAACTGAAATTTTCTCCCTTTTTTAATCCAAGGTGTTACAATATACCCCCCGCCCTCCCCTGGCAAATATTTGTCCTCCAATGGGATTCAAGACATCATAAAGAAGGTAGAAATTTAATCTAACAGCCCAATATGAATGCAATTACATAAATGAACATATCCGAGGAGGAAACATCAATCCAAGATAAAAGATGTTCAAAAGATTCTATCATGATGTCTATATGCATTTCATACTCAAATGCACATAAACATGTAGAAATCAATCAAATAAACTCATTTTCTCAAAACTTTAAGCTTTTCATGAATTATGCATAAAGAGGAAATCATGGGAATATCTAAGGCACATGGCACCCAATAAGTAAACCATAAGGAGCTGAATATCTCAAGCTAGAGTAGGGGTAGGAGGAAAGAGATGAGGATAGTAGGAAATCATTTCCGCTTCAGCCTCCCAAGTAGCACCCTCTACTAACTTATTCCTCCAAACAACTTTTACAGAAGCGACTTCTTTATCTCTCAACTTCTTGACTTGCCGGTCTAAAATCTCAACCGGAACTTCCTCATTTGAAAGATCCTCCGTAACTCCCAAACCTTCTAAGGGAACAATAGATGTCGGATCTCCAAAATATTTCTTCAACAAAGAGACATGGAAAATCAGATGCACCGATGCCAAGTCATTAGGTAAATCAAGTTCATAAACAACCTTGCCAACTCACCTCATAATCTGATATGGGCCCACATATCGGGGACTAAGCTTCCCTTTCCTCCCAAATCTCATTACACCCTTCATGGGTGAAATTTTCAAGTAGACCCAATCATTTACCTCAAACTCAAGATCTCTCCTTCTAACATTGGCATAGGACATTTGTCCACTCTGAGCCATTTGCAACCTTTCTCTAATAAGCAGAACTTTGTCCATTGCCTCATGTACCAATTCAGGACCTATCAAAGCAACCTCACCAACTTCAAACAAACCTATTGGAGATTTATACCCCTACCATATAGAGGCTCAAATGGAACCATGACAATACTTGAGTGATAGCTATTGTTGTATACAAACTCAATCAAAGGAAAATGATCATCCCAATTACCCTTGAAGTCATTACACATGCTCTCAACATATCTTCTAAAGTTAGGATAGTACGCTCCGCTTGCCCATCGGTTTGTGGATGAAAGGCCGTACTAAGATTAACACAAGTACCAAAACTCTTTAGGAAAGATTTCCAAAACTGAGAAGTGAATTGGGTACCATGATCGGAGATAATGGATAAGGGCACTCCATGCAACCTCAAGAAATCCTTTAATTACAACTTAGCATAGTCTTTCGCCGAATAAGAAACCTGGACGGGAATGAAATGAGCCGATTTCGTAATTTGATCAACAATAACCTAAATCGAATCATGTTGTCACTGGGTGGCAACCCCACAATGAAGTCCATGTTCAAATTTTCCCACTTCCAAGTAGGAATGGTAATATCTTGAAATAAACCTCCAAGATTTTGATGCTCAACCTTCACCTGTTGGAAATTAGGACACTTAGCCACAAATTTTGCAATATCATTCTTCATCCCATTGCACCAATAGATCTCTTGGAAGTCACGGTATATATTTGTGGCTCACGGGTGAATGGAATATTTGGAATTATTAGCTTCTGTTAAAATCTACCCCTTCAAGTCATCAACATAAGGAACACACAAATGACCATGATACCTTAGTACACCATCTCCCCCTTGGGAGAAATCATCTACGGACTTTTTAAACACTGCTTCCTACAATTCTACCAAGGTCGGGTCAAGACCTTACTTGGCTTTAACATCCGCTACAAAAGATGATTCTGTACCATTGTGAACCATAACACCATCCTTGGTAAAGTCAAATAACTGAACACCCAATAAGGCCAATCTGTGAACATCTCTAACCAACTCCTTTTTATCCCCCTCAATATGAGCAACACTACCCATTGATAATCGACTAAGAGAATCTGCCACCACATTCACCTTATCGGGGTGATAGAGAACACTCATGTCATAGTCCTTTAGTAACTCAAGCCACCTCCTTTGGCGAAGATTTAGGTCTTTCTGTTTAAACACATATTGCAAACTCTTGTGGTCTGTAAGGACATCCACATGAACACCATACAAATAATGCCTCAAAATCTTAAGAGCAAACACAACAGCCGCTAGTTCAAGGTCATGGGTAGGATAATTCATCTCATGAATCTTAAGTTTCCATGAAGCATAGACAATGATTTTTCATATTGCATAAGTACGCATCCTAGCCTAATTCTTGAGGAATAACATTAAACAACAAAACCATCAGTCCCTTCCGGTAAAGTTAATACCGGAGCCTATCTTTCAATTCTTGAAAACTCCTTACACATGCTTCGGACCATATGAACTTAACCTGTTTTTGTATCATTTCCGTCAATGGAGAAGCAATCGAAGAAAGCCCTTCAACAAATCATCTATAGTAACTGGCTAAATCTAAGAAACTGCTAATATCCTAAGGGTTAGAGGTCAAGGTCAACTCTTGGCCTCATCTATCTTCTTAGGATCTACTTCAATTCCCTTACTAGAAATAACGTGAACAATAACAGCCACAGACCTTAACCAAAACTCATATTTACTAAATTTCGCGAAGATTTGTTAGTCCTTGAGGACTTGCAACATAATCCTCAAATGAATGGTATGCTCGTGTTCACTCATTGAATAGATTAGTTTATCATCAATGAACACAATCACAAACAAATAGAGGTATTGTCTAAATACCCTATTCATCAAATCCATAAATTGTCACGACCCAAGGGTACCCCCTAGATGTAACATGGCCTATAGGACTCCGAGGAACCCCATGCAAGCAACTTAGCATTCATAACATAAGAAATGTCACATAAGAAGTAAAACAGTAGTCGAAGTCCAATAAAAAAATTTAAAAGAAAAGCGGAAGTTTAAAACATTTTGTCTCAATAGAATGAAATAGGGCCTAGCCCATACATCATTTCCAAAACTGAAATACAAGAAAGTAAACTGAAACAATGAAAATCCATCCTCGAAGCATGAGGACTCACCAAGCCCGAGAATCTCGAAATCAACCACTAGCCATTAAACTGAGAAACTTGACTGTCTGACCCTACATTTGGGGAAATGTAGGCAAGAGTATGCGTTAGTACAGAACAATGTACCAAGTATGATAGCTGTGCATTAAAAATTTAAATCATGCTAAAATAGGACATTTCATGACATGCAATTGACCAAGCTAATACATGATATAAAAGGGTTAGAAAACATAAGTCATAAAATCATGGTCAATGCAAGCTAACATCATTAATGTCTTTGAACACATATGAGATACTTATTGAAGTAACCTTAGTTCATTATTAATGTGGGAATTAACCTTAACCGACATAGAGACCATGTGAGCTATAACATGATCCCCCGGTGTCTCCCACACACCAAAAAGGGTTGTCCCGCTTGCCAAGGTAAAGACCATAAATCTGAGCTAAAGTGGATCCACTAGCTAATGTCTATCATACGATCATCCTATGAGGGAACATAGGTAAGGGATAAGGAGATTGCTTCTAGAAACCCCGCCTCTACTAACGGGAGAGCTTCAAGCTAGATATCCTCTCGGTGCTAAGCATAAATCCCACAAAATAGTCATTTCTTACTTATTCTTATTTTCCATGGAAAGGAACATCCTCTTGCCAATCCAAGCTAAGTCATCATCTATGGAAAGGTATCATTCAATGTCCAATCCAAGCTAGGTTTCATTAGGATAGCTCTTAATCTTTTATTCAATTAGGTGAGAAGACCTTTCAACCTTAGAATCCTGTATGATCTGAGAAAACCTTTCACCTCATGCTTTCATGTGTTTATGATAATATCCTTTCAATAACAAAACAACAACATAATCATTGATAATTTACTCTCAAAGCATCCTTAAAATATTTGCATAGATTTCATAAGAAAATGCATAATTCAATAATTTACCTTTCAAGGTTCAAAACCCACTTTCAATCATCAACCTTTAGAAAATATGGGTTAGCTATGGATTTCATCATAAATTCATTTAAATCTATCAATACATGGTTAATTTCATAAAACACTTCATTTATAATCAAAATCCCACATCATATGATCATTACTTGAAAACATGGGAATTACGTAGGTTCATTGGGGGAATTCATCCTAAAATCATAGTATTTCATCAATTCATGCATAGAAAATCATAATTCAATCATTTAAATCAATAATCAAGAGAACCCATGACAATTGAAGAAAACCCTAACTCAATTGGGGAATTTTAACTTTGAAAATAGAGGAATTTAGGAACTCCATGAATGGAAGGAATCCATAGATGAAAAATACCATACCTTGAAGCCAAATGCTAATCTTCAATGAAGGAATTGAGACTTGACTTGAAACCCTAGGTTGAATCCTTCTTCTTATTAAAGTTCTAGAGAGAAATATTTGAGAGAGTTCTTCTTTTTGGCTAATTGAGAGAATGAGTTCAATTGGGAAATTTGGGGGTTAAAATACTTATATAGGGGTCTTAATGAAGGGTAAAACAACGTAGTATTAGGCTAGATTAATTATTAAAAGACAAAACTACCCCTTAAAATAACTGCAAGGGTCATGACCTACGACCACCAGTCGACAGACTGTGGATAGACCGACGGTCCATCCTGCAAGGACGTTGATGGTGGTCAGGAAGTGGATTTTGGCCATCGAACCATGGGCCCCCAACCACAGATAGTGGTCAGGTCGTGGTTCTATCCCTTCATACCTTCTTCATGCATGGCCATCCACAAACCACACCTACGGTCTGTGGTCCCATCCACAAGCCGTGGGTGGTCTTCGTGGTTGCCACCTGCAACCTTTGGAAGTGAGCCATCTTTCCCTCTTTCGGATTAGGAGTGTTACAATATCTCCCCCTTGGGATCATTTGTCCTTGAATGTGATTCAAGCTAGTACTAAAAGATTAGGAGAGGAACTAACAACCCAACCTACGATGCAACTCCATCTAAATGCATATAACCAAGGAGGAACTATCGACTCTAAGTTAAGACGTTATCAAAACATCAGAAGAGGGGTGCACCTAAATCTAGCAGCCCATCATACATGCAATACACATATCCGACGAGGAAACATCAACTCCAAGCTAACATCCAAGGAGGAAACATCAACTCCAAGTTAACAACATACTCAAATGCATATATCCGAGGGGGAAACTTCAAATCCAATCTAAAGATATGCTCACAACATCATATCAAGTAGTCTACATGCAATTCATACTCATGTGCACATAAACAAGTAGAAATCAATCAAATCGACTCATTTTCTAAAAATTTGAACTTTTCATAAATCATACATAGTAAGGATATCATGGAAACATATAAAACACACGACTCCAAACAAAGAACAAACCATGAGGGACTCATTACCTCAAGCTAGAGTAGAAGTAGAAGGAAAAATATGAGGATATTGGGACATCGTATCGGCCTCGGCCTCCCAGGTAGCACCTTCAACTAACTGATTCCTCTACAACACATTCACGGAAGCTACTTCTTTATTTCTCAACTTCTTGAATTGCAGGTCTAAAATCTCAACCAGAACTTCCTCATAAGAAAGATTCTCCTTAAATCCCAAACCTTCTAAGGAAACTATGGATGTCGGATCACCAATACATTTCTTCAACATAGAGACATGGAAAACTTGGTGCACTGATGCCAACCCATTAGGCAAAGCTAGTTCATAAGCAACCTTACCAACACGCCTCAAAATCTTATATGGGCCTACATATTGGGGACTAAGCTTCACTTTCTTACCAAACGTCATTACACCCTTCATGGATGAGATTTTCAAGTAAACCCAATCATGAACATCAAACTCAAGATCTCTTCTTCTGACATTGGAATATGACTTTTGTAGACTTTGAATCGTTTTCAACCTTTCTCTAATTAGTCAAACTTTCTCTATGGGCTCGTGTACCAACTCGTGACCTATTAGGGAAACTTCACCCTCCTCAAAACAACCTATAGGAGATCTACACCTCCTACCATACAATGCCTCAAATGGAGCCATATCAATACTCGAGTAATAGTTATTATTCTAAGCAAACTCAATCAATGGCAAATGGTCATCCCAATTATCCTTAAAATCAATAACACAAGCTCTCAACATATATTCCAAAGTTTTGATAGTACTCTCCGCTTGCCCATGGGTTTGGGGATGAAAGGCCGTACTAAGCTTAACATTATTACCAAGACCCTTTTGGAATGATTTTCGGGAACTGAGAAGTGAATTGGGTACCACGATCAGGAAAAATGTACAAAAGAACGCCATGCAACTTTACCATTTATCAAGTACATCTTGGCATAGTCCTCCGCCGAATAAGAAACCTTGACGAGAAGGAAATGAGCCGATTTCGTCATCCGATATACTATCACCCTAATCTTCCCACTTCTAGGTTGGGATGCTAATATCTTGGGACAAACCTCCCAGTTTCTGATGTTCAACTTTCACTTGTTGGCAATTAGGATAGTTAGTCACAAATTCTGCAATATCTTTCTTCATCCCATTCCACCAGTAGACCTCCCATGAATTACGATACATCTTGGTGTCTGCCGAGTAAACGGAATAACGTAAATTATGGGCTTCTTACAAGATCCGTTCCCTCAAGTTATCAACATTTGGAACACATAAACGACCTTGATTTCTAACTACACCATCTCCCCCTTGGGATAAACCCTCAACGGATTTACTAAGCACCTCTTCTTTTAATTAGACCAATATTGAATCAAAACATTGCTTGGATTTCACATCCACCAGAAAAGATGATTCTGAGACGTTGTGAACCATAACACCACCCTTGGTAGAGTCCACTAATTGTACACCTAATCGAGCCAACCTATGAACGTCTCGAACCAACTCTTTCTTTTCTTCTTTAATATGAGCAACACTGCCCATGGATAACCGACTAAGAGCATCCGCCACCACATTAGCCTTACTGGGGTGAAAGAGAACACTCATGTCATAATCTTTTAATTACTCAAGCCACCTTCATTAGTGAAGATTTAGATCTTTCTGATTAAACACATATTGCAAACTCTTGTGCTCGGTAAACACATCGGCATGCACAGCATACAAATAATGCCTCCAAATCTTTAAGGCAAAAGTAACCACCGCTAGTTCAAGGTCATGGGTAGGATAATTCTTCTCATAAATCTTAAGTTGCCTTGAGGCATAGGGAATAACTTTCCTATTTTGCATAAGCACACCTCCTAGCCCAATTCTTGAGGCATCACAATAAACAACAAAACCATCCGTCCCTTCCGGTAAAGTCAACACCGGAGCGGAAGTAAGTCTAGCTTTCAATTCTTGAAAACTCTTCTCACACGCTTCGGACCATATGAACCTAACCTTCTTTTGAGTCAAAGCCGTCAAAGGAGAGGCAGTTGAAGAGAATCCCTCAACAGACCTATCATGACCCAGGGGTACCCCCCAGATGTAACATGGCGTATAGAACCTCGAAGAACCCCATACAAGCCACTTAGCTCTCATAAAATAAGAAACAGAACAAATGAAGTAAATCAATAGTCCAAGTGCAATTGATTTTATAAAAGATAAACGGAAGTCTAAAACACTTGCCTCAGTATAACTATCTAATACAATATAATA
This sequence comes from Solanum etuberosum, assembly GCA_029582245.1. NCBI lineage: Eukaryota > Viridiplantae > Streptophyta > Magnoliopsida > Solanales > Solanaceae > Solanum > Solanum etuberosum. The sequence continues at coordinate 9,202 of JAJONR010000172.1, forward strand.
AAATTGGGCCTAGCCCATACATCATGTCCAAAAGTGAAACACAAGCAAAGGAACTAAACAATGAAAGTTCATCCTCAAAGCATGAGGACTCACAAAAGCTCGGTAATCTCGAAAAGCAACCACTAGCCACGATGATCCTGACTGTCGGATCCTATATTAGGGAAAATATAGGCAAGAGTATGCGTTGGTACAAAATAATATACCAAGTATGATAGCTATGCATAAGACATTTAAATCATGCTAAAAGAGAATATTTCATGTCATGGCATGCAGTTGACCAAGCTAAAACATCATGTACGAGAGTTAGAAAACATAAGTCATAAAACCATGGTCAATGCAATCTAACATCATATTTAAAACCTTTGAACTCATATGAAATACTTCTTAAAGTAAAATTAATTCACTATTAATGTGGGGGATTAGCCTTCACCGACATAGACACCATGTAAGCTATACCATGATCCCCAATGTCTCCCACACCGAAAAGGATTGTCCTACTTGCCAAGGTAGAACCATGAACTTCTATCATAAGTCGATCCACTAGCTATTGTCTATCTAAACAATCATCCTATGGGGCACATAGGTAAGGGACAAGGAGATTGCTTCTAGAAACCCGGTCTCTACTCACGGGAGAGCTTCCATCTCAATATCCTCTCGGTATTAAACATAAATCCCACGGAATAGTCATTTCTTATCATTCTTATTATCCATGGCAAGGCACGTCATCTTGACAATTCAAGCTAAGTCATGATACATGGAGAGGTATCTTTCAATAACCAATCCAAGCTAGTTTCATTAGCATAACTCTTAATCTTTGATTCAATTAGGTGAGAAAGCCTTTTAACCTTAGAATCCTTATTATGTGAGAAAACCTTTCACATGTTTACTCGTATGTGTATATGAGAAAATATTTTCAATAACACATCATGATCATCATGTTTAATACTTTACTCTCAAAAAATCCTTAAAACATTTGCATAGATTCCATAAGAAAATGCATAAATCCAGAATTTACCTTTCAAGGTTCAAAACCCACTTTCAATCATCAAGATTTAGAAAACAAGGGTTATATGTGGATTTCATCATAAATTCATGTAAATCTATCAATACATGCTTTAATTCATAAAACTCTTAATTTATAATCAAAATCCAACATCATATGATTCATAACTTGAAAACATAGGGACTACATGGGTTCATGGGGGAAATCATCATAAAATCATAGTATTTTATCAATTCATGCATAATAGATCATAATTCAATCATTTAAATCAATAATGAAAAGAACCTATGACAGTTGAAGAAAACCCTAGCTCAATTTGGAAATTCTAACTTTAGAAATAGAGTAATTTGGGAACTCCTTGAATGGAAGGAATCCATGGATGAAAAATATCATACCCTCCAGCTAAGTACTATTCTCCAATGGAGGAATTGAGAGTTGACTTGAAACCCTAGGTTGAATCCTTCTTTTTCTTCAAGTTTCTAGAGATAAAAATATTTTTTAAGAGGAATATTGATCTTCTTTAGTGATTTTGGAAGAATGACTTGAATGGGCTAATTTTGGAGTTGAAAATACTTATATAGGGGTCTTAATGAAGGGTAAAACGACGTAGTATAGGAAGTAATTTACTAGGAAAAGACCCAACTAACCCTGGACTTAACTGCCAGCTGCCCACCAATGGACCACTGACAACGGACCGTGGTCAGGAGGACGGACCGTCCTGCACGTCCGTCGTTCGTGGTTAGTAGCATGATCCTGGGCCAATGAACCACAGACCCTGACCACAGACTGTGGTTTGACCTACGGTCCATTGGCCAGTTCGTGGTCCTGATCCTCTACAAACTTTGCAGGGTGGCCAATCCACGGACCACACTATGGTTTGTTGTCATACCCACAGGCCGTGGTTGGCCTCCGTGGCTGGCACCTGCAACTTCCAAAAAATTGTTTCATTTCCCTTTTTCAGATACTGGGTGTTACAATATCTTCCCCTTGGGATCATTCATCCTCGAATGAGATTTAAGCTGGTACTGAAAGAGTAGGAGAGGAACTAACAACCCATCCTACAATGCAACTTCATCTAAATGCATATAACCAAGGAGGAATAATCAAATCCAAGCTAGACTGTTATCAAAACATCATAAGACGGGTGAACTAAATCTAACAGCCTATTATGCATGCAATGCACATATCCGAGGAGGAAACATCAACTCCAAACTAACATCCGAGGAGGAAACATCAACTCGAAGCTAAAAACATACTCAAATGCATATATCCGAGGAGGAAACTTCACTCCAAGCTAAAAGCATGCTCATATCATCATATCAAGTAGTCTACATGCAATTCATACTCATGTGCACATAAACATGTAGAAATCAATCAACTTGACTCATTTTCTCAAAACTTGAACTTTTAATAAATCATGCATAGTAAGGAAATCATGAAAGCATATAAAATAAATGACTCCAAAACAATGAGCAAACAATGAGGAACTCATTACCTCAAGCTAGAATAGGAGTAGAAGGAAAGAGTTGAGGATATGACTTTTGCCGACTTTGAGCCGTTTTCAACCTTTCTCTAATAAGTCAAACTTTCTCTATGGCCTCATGTACCAACTCGGGACCTATTAGGGTAACTTTACCCACATCAAAACATCCTATAGGAGATCTACACCTCCTACCATATAATGCTTCAAATGGAGCCATATCAATACTCGAGTGATAGCTATTATTATCGGCAAACTCAATCAATGGAAACTGGTCATCCCATTACCCTTAAAATCAATCACACAAGCCCTTAACATATCTTCCAAAGTTTGGATAGTATGCGCCGCTTGCCCATCTATTTGGGGATGAAAGGTCGTACTAAGTTTAACACCAGTACCAAGACCCTTTTACAATGACTTTCAAAACTGAGAAGTGAATTGGGTAACACGATCGAAAATAATGGACAAAGGCACTCCATGCAACTTGACCATTTCTCTCAAGTATATCTTGGAATAGTCCTCCGCCAAATAAGAAACCTTGACGGGAAGGAAATGAGCTGATTTCGTCATCGGATCTACTATCACCCAAATCGAAACATGTTGTCGCTGGGTGCGAGGCAAACAAACAATAAAGTCCATGTTCAAATCTTCCCACTTCCAAGTAGGAATGCTAATATCTTAGAAAAAACCTCCCAGTTTCTGATGCTCAACATTTAATTGTTGGCAATTTGGACACTTAGCCACAAATACCACAATATCCTTCTTCATCCCATTCCACCAATAGACCTTGCGTAAATCACGGTACATCTTGGTGGCTCCCGGGTAAATGAAATAGCGCAAACTATGGGCTTCTGACAAAATCTGTTCCCTCAAGTCATCAACAATCGAACACATAAACGACCTTGATATCTAAGTACACCATATCTCCCTTGGGAGAAAGCCTCAACGGATTTCTTAAGCACCGCTTCTTTTAATTCGACCAAAATATGATCAAAACCTTGCTTGGGTTTCACATATGAGTAGGATAATTCTTCTCATTGATCTTAAGTTTCCTTGAGGCATAGGCAATAACTTTCCCATTTTTTATAAGAACACATACTAGCCCAATTCTCGAAGCATCACAGTAAATGACAAAACCATCTGTCCCTTTCGGTAAGGTTAACACTGGAGCGGAAGTAAGTCTATCTTTCAATTCTTGAAAAGTCTTTTCACATGCTTCGAACCATATGAACTTAGCCTTCTTTTGAGTCAAATCCATAAAATGAGAGGAAATTGAAGAGAATCCCTTAACAAACCTTCTATATTAACCGGCTAAATCCAAGAAACAGCTAATATCTGAAGGAGTTAGAGGTCTAGGCCAAATTTTGACCAGATCCATTTTCGTAGGATCTACCTCAATACCCTTACTCGAAACAATATGACCAAGGAAAGATAAAGACCTCAGCCAAAACTTACATTTGCTAAACTTTGCAAAAAGTTGTTGGTCCTTAAGAATTTGCAACACGATCCTCAAATGAGCAATATGCTCATCCTCATTCCTTGAGTAGATGAATATATCATAAATGAACACGATCACAAACATGTCAAGATATTATCTAAACACCCTATTAATAAAGTCCATAAATGCCGCCGGAGCATTAATCAATCCAAACGATATTACCAAGAACTCATAATGACCATACCGAGTTCGAAAAGGCATCTTTGGAATGTCATCTTCTTTCACCCTCAATTAGTGATAACCCGATCGAAGATCAATATTAGAGATATAACTTGCTCCTTGAAGATGGTAAAATAAATTATCTATCCTTGGGAGAGGATACTTATTCTTAATGGTCACCTTGTTAAACTGTTGATAGTCAATATACATACGAAGAGAACCATCTTTCTTTCTAACAAACAAAACTAGAGCACCCCATGGAGAGATACTCGGTCGGATGAAACCCTTATCCAACAAATCTTTCAATTGTTCTTTCAACTCCTTATGTTCTACTGGAGCCATATGGTAAGGAGGAATAGAAATAGGTTGCGTATCAGGAAAAATATCAATACCGAAGTCTATTTCTCTTTCGGGAGGAATACCGGGTAAATCATCTGGGCACACTTCCAGAAACTCATTAAAAATGGGGACTAACTCAAGAGTAGGGGCTTCAGAATCCATAACCCTCACCCTAACTAGATGGTAAATGAAACTCTTAGAAATCATCTCTCTAGCTTTAAGACAAGAGACAAACTGACCCTTAGGCATATAATTTCCCCCTTTCCACTCTAGGACAGCCTCATTCGGGAACTGAAACTTGACTACACGAGTTCTACAATCAATAAAAGCATAACATGAGTGCAGCCAATACATACCTAGGATAACATCAAAATCTAGCATATCAAGCTCTACCAAGTCAACAAGAGTAACTCTATGGGACAAGGAAATGAGACACTTTCTATAAACCCTCTTAGCCATAATAGAATAACCAATAGAGTAGAGATAGAAAAAGGATCTAACAACATATCCAGAATAACATCAAACCTCATAGTCACATATGGCGTCAGAATAGACAAGGTAGCACCGGGATCAAACTAAAGCATAAACATCAAGTTGGAAAACATTCAACATATCGGTAACCACATTGGGAGAACCCTATCTTTCACCACGAGTCTAAACTGCATAAAATAGGTTTTGTTTAGGAGCATTGGGAATTGAACCACTAGGAGGAGCTTGCTTGCCCTCTCTTTCTTTAGTCTTAAGCATTGGGAAATCCCTCATTTTGTGACCACTTTTACCACAACTGAAGCAACCATCCGTGCCGGCTGGGCACTTACCTTCGTGCTTGTTTTCACACCTAGTACAAGTAGACATGAGCAATGAAGATCAACTACCATTCCCTCCTTGAGACTTAGGGTTAGACACTCTATCTTTGTTGAACTTAGGAGGAGCATTGGAGGAACCTTGATCAGAAATTTTTTGTTGAAATCTAGGACGACCATGTCCATCGGATCTTGCATGAGAGAAATTACCATCACCGGTCTTAGCCCTTTTTTTCTCCCTAGAATTTTCCTGAAGTTTCTCCTCCTCAATCTATTGTGCATGAACCATGAGACGAGAGATGTCCCTGTCATTAATGAGCATGGTGGTACGACACTCTTTAACCACAATTTTGGACACATCCTAAATGAACTTACTCATCCTTGCCCTTGAATCGACAATCATCGTTGGAGCACATTTAGACAATTGTGTAAAATTTAGAGCATATTCCCTCAAACTCATACTCCATTATCGAAGGTTAATGAACTCAAGCACTTTGGCTTCCCTCATCTCAAGGGGAAAGAACCTATCAAGAAAAGCGGCCTTAAACTTCTCCCAATCAAGAGGACCTCCATATTCCGGTCTCCCTTCTTTCCATTGGTTGTACCAAATTTGAGCCACACATTTTAGTTGATATGTGGCCAACTCTGCCTTTTCCACAACCGTCACTCCCATGATAATCAAGAACGTATAAACCTCATCAATGACTCTTGATGATCTTACTCAACCTTAGAACAATAAAACTCTAGAGGATTAATCCAAGTGAAGTCCCTTACTCTAGATGTCGCCGTTCCCACATTTAGTTTACCGGAACCAAAACCTCCCTATTGGCTTGGGCCATAACGGCTTGAGCCAACACTTGAAAAGCAGCCCTAAACTCTGCATTAGTCATTTGCTCGGCCAAAGGATCGACCGGAACTTGAGGAGCTTGGGGAGGACCTTCTTATTCCACATTCTCCCTCACATTCCTTCTAGTATAAGCTCTTCGAGTAGCCATGTCCTGTAAAGCATCGGATAAGGATTAAGAGAGAGACCTTATAGAGTTAAACTCTACCGCATGACTTTAGAGTAATGAAAGAAGTGAAGTTTCCTAATCATCTTGTAGCCTCTCATTCATAAATTTGGCGCGCTTCACACTCATTAACAAGACTCTACTCGACATGGCTTATGAGACATCCTTGGACCATTCTAAACCTTGTGCTCTGATTACCAAGTTTGTCATGACCCAGGGGTACCCCCTATATGTAACATGGCGTATAGGACCCCAAGGGACCCAATACAAGCAACTTAGCATTCATAACATAAGAAATAGAACATAAGAAGTAAATCAATAGTCCAAGTCCAATAGTTTTTTTTAAAGAAAAGCGGAAGTCTAAAACACTTTGTCTCAATAGCCATCTAATACAATAAAATGAAATTGGGCCTAGCCCATATATATTGTCAAAAAGTTAAATACAAGAAAGAAAACTGAAACAATGAAAATACGTCCTCGAAGCATGAGGACTCACCAAGCTCGGGAACCAAACTAGCCACGAAACTGAGAAACCTGACTGTCAGACCCTACATTTGGGGAAATGTAGGCAAGAGTATGTGTTAGTACAAAAAAATGTACCAAGTATGATAGCTATGCATAAAACATTTAAATTATGCTAAAAGAGGACATTTCATGACATGCAATTGACCAAACTAAAACATGATATAAAAGGGTTAGAAAACATAAGTCATAAAATCATGGTATTATATGTCGGTTAAGGCTACTTAGCTAGTGGATCCACATAAGCTAGAAGTTCATGGTCCGTACTTTGGCAAGTAGGACAACCTTTTTCAGTGTTGGAGACACCAGATTCCATGATAACAGATATCATGGTATTATATGTCGGTTAAGGCTACTTCCCATAAGCAAGCTATGATGAACTAAGGTGACTTCAAGGAAGTATTTCATACATATTAAGATGATGACTATGTGCATTGATCATGTTTTACGACTTATGATTTCTAACATTCAAGATTTATGTTTTAGCATGACTTTAAATGTTTTACGCATGGCTATCATACTTGGTACATATTTTGTACTAACACATACTTTTGCCTACATTTTCCCAAATGCAGGGTTCGACAGTCAGGTTCCCAGTTTCGTGGCTAGAGTTCTTTGAGGAGATTTCAAGCTTTGGTGAGTCATCATGCTTCGAGGACCAGACATTTATTGTTTTAAGTCTTTCCTTACTTTCAGTTTTAGAACATGATGTACGGGCTTCATCCAGATTTATTTTTATGTACTAGATAGATTTGAGACAATGTTTAAATTTTCGCTATGCTCTATAAAACTTTGATATATTGAAATGTCTTTTAAATATCTTTATTCTATTTCTTGTATGATGAAAGCTAAGTGGCTTCTATGGGGCCTCTCGGGGTCTTATACGCCATATTACGCATACGGGCTACCTTGGGTCGTGACAGATATAGGGTAGATCATCTGAAACACTTCTGAAAACTCAGTTAAACGGGGACTTACTCAAGAGTAGGGGTTTTGGAATCCATATCCCTCACCCTAACTAGATGGTATAGCAACCATTTGAAATCATCTTCCTAGCTTTAAGACAAGAAACATACTGGCTCTTAGGCATAAAATTCCCCCCTTTAAACTCTAGTATCGGTTCATTTGGAAACTGGTACTTGACCACTCGGGTTCTACAATTAATAGACGTATAACATGAATATAGCCAGCCCATACCAAGGATAACATAAAAAGCTAGCATATCAAGCTCTGCAAGATCAACATGACTGACTCTATTGGACAAGGAAACATGACAAGTTCTATAGACTCTCTTAGCCATAATAAAATCACCAACTGGAGTAGAGACAAATGAAGGATCTAACAACACATATGGAAAGAATATCAAACCTCATAGCAACATATGGCATCACAAAAGAAAAGGTAGCGTTGGGGTCAAGTAAAACATAAACATTAAGTTGAATGACTTTCATCATAGTGGTAACCACGTCGGGAGAACCGTTTTGCTCTTCACGAGTCTGAAGCGCATATAATCATTTTTTCTTCTGACTTCCACTAGAACCTGATGAAGGGGAAGGTTGAGCCTGTCGACGATTATCTCCTTCATTCTTAGCAACTGAGGGAAAATCCCTTATCTTATGATCCGTCTTGCCACAACCAAAGCAAGCATTAGAAACAGCTAGACATTTACCCTCATGCTTTCTTACACACTTGGAACAAGTAGACATTAAAGATCCACTACCATTTCCTCCTGGGGTCTTAGGGTTAGACATCCTATCTTTGTTGAAATTAGGAGGAGCATTGGAAGAACCTTGACTAGAAAACCATTGTCGAAACTTTGAATGACCATGCCCATCGGACCTTGAATGTGAAAAGTCACCATCACTGGTCTTTGGCTTCTTCACCTACTTAGATTTTTCCTTAAGTTTCTCCTCTTCTATTTGTTGAGCATGATACATAAGATAACAAATGTTCATTTAATTGATAAGCATGGTGATACAACATTCCATAACCACCATCTCAGACACACCTGAAACAAACTTACTCATCTTTGCCCTAGGATTGGCAACCATAGTTGGAGCATACCTAGACAATTGTGTGAACTTCAAAGCATATTCCTTTACACTCATGTTTCTTTGATGAAGTTTTATGAATTCCAGAACCTTTGCCTCCCTCATCTCAAGGGAAAAAAACCTATCAAGGAAAGCAACCTTATACTTTTCCCAATCTAGAGGACCAGCATCAACTGCCCTCCCTTCCTTTCATTGGTTTAAGCAAACTTAAGAAACTCCCTTAAGTTGGTAAGTGGTTAATTCTTCCTTTTCCACCGGTGTCACTCCCATGATAATCAACACCTTATATACTTCAATAATGAACTCTTGAGGGTCTTCCTCAACTAGAGAACCCTGAAACTCCGAAGGATTCATTCTAGTGAAGTCTCTCACCCTAGTTGCCGCCATACCTACATTAGGGTTCACAGGGACCGAAACCTCCCTATTGGCTTAAGCCGTCATGGCTTGAGACATCACTTAAAAAACATCCCTTAACATTAGTGACTTGTCCAGCCAAAGGGTCGACCGGAGCTAGAGGAGCTTGAAGAGAAGCCTCTTGTTCCACATTCTCTCCTACATTCCTTCAAGCATATGCCCTTCTAGTGGCTATATCCTATAGATCATCAGATAAGGATAAGGAGAAAGACATTATAGAGTTAAATTCTATCGCATTACTTTAGAGTAATGAAAGAAGTGGAGTTTCCTAATCATCTTATAGCTTCTTATTGATAAATGTGGCACGTTTCACACTCATGAAAAATACTCTATTAGATGTGGCTTATGAGATTTCCTAGAACCTTTCTAAACCTTGTGCTCTGAATTCCTTATTTGTCATGACCCAAGGAACACCACTAGGAGTAACATGGAATATAGGACCTCGAGAGGCCCTACACAAGCCACTTAGCATACATAAACAAGATAATAGAAAATTGAGATTTTAAAAACACAAGTCATATCATAAGTGTTTTTCAAAACAAAGTGAAAGTCTACACAGTCTCAATAGCCATCTATTACATCAAGAGTGACGGGAACGTAACCCTGGCCTCCCATACAATATCTAAAAAAATAAGATTGAAAGCGATAAAAGCTTTGGTCCACGGAACATGAGGACTCATCACTAATAAGTAAATGCAAGGTGACTTCTAGCCACGAGGATGAAAAACTAGTGCAACGGACCCTAGATTTGAGAAACAATGTATGCAAGAGTATGCATTAGTACAAAAATGTATTAAGTATGATAGCAATTTATAGTGGTGTAAAACATGCTAAAAGGGACCTTTCATGTCATTCAAAGACCAAGTTAAAACCATTAGAAAAGAGGTTAAAAAACATCATAATAGGCATGGTCAAGTGCAAGTATAACTCCTCTTTGAAACACTTGTGAAGATACTTCTTGAAGTAACCTTAGTTCATCATTATACTTTATGTGGGAAATTAGCATTAACCGACATAGAGACCATGTGAGTTATAACATGGAATCTGGTATTTACCCCACACTGAAAAGAGGTGTTCTCACTTGTGAAGGTAAGAACCATGAACATCTATCTTACGTTGATCCACTAGCTAATGTCTCTCTAGACAACCTATGTTAGCACAGAGTTTATTGGACACGGTTAATCGCCACATGTCCAATCGGTACTAAGCTTGATTCCCATGGAATAGTAATTAATAATATTCATCTTATCTTTAAGGGACATGGGTAATCACCTCTTGTATATTACTATGGGTACATGTTTAATCGCCTCTTTTCATATCATTAGAGGGAATCTGTAATCGCCTCTTGCCTCATCATTAGAATAGCTCCTTAACTTTGATTCATTTTTGGTGAGAAGACCTTTCAACCTCACAATCCTTTATATGAGAAAACCATTCACATTCATATATTGAGTAATTATTAGAGAAATCCTTTCACACCAATCAACAACAGCAACATCATTTATGCTTTACTCTCAAAGAAATATATTTCATCAATTTCATAAGAACATGCATATCTTCATAAAATTCTCTTTCATAGTTCAACTTCCACATTCAATCATCATAATCTAGAAAATATGGTTTAAGGATGAGCTCATGGAGATTCATCTTAAAAACATTGAATTATCTCAATTCCTTCTTAACAGATCCTAAAACAATCAATTATATAATTTTTGTAAGGAACCCATAACATAGAAGAAAAACCTAACTTAAATTGGGAATTTCTAACATCAAAATTGGGGAATTTAGGAATGCAATGGTGGGAAGGACTCCATAGATGAAGACTATCATACCTTATATTTCAAATCCCACAAGCTATGGTGAATTGGAGACTAGAACTTGAAACCCACAAGACCACCGTGCATCGCCTTTTCTAGTGGATATATTGAACTGTCTTTTAAATCTATTTATTCTATTTCTTGTATGATTAAAGCTAAGTGGCTTGTACTGGGCCTCTCGGGGTCTTATACGCCATGTTACGCCTACGGGCTACCTTGGGTCGTGACAGATTTAGGGTAAATCATCTGAAAACACTTCCAAAAACTCATTTACAACGGGGACTTACTTAAGTGAAGGGGTTTTGGAATCCATATTCCTCACCCTAACTAGATGGTATAAGAAACGCTTAGAAATCATCTTTCTAGCTTTAAGACAAGAAACAAACTGCTCTTAGGCATAAAACCAATGGAGGGAAAGTCTCCATAGATGAAGACTATCATACCTTAGAGTTCAAAGCCCAAAAACAACGGTGGATTGCAAACTTGAACTTGAAACCCACAGGACCACAGTGGCTCTTAGGATAAAACCACTTGGAACTTGACACTTGGAAGTTCACTTTGAGCGATGTGCATCAAGACCACCATTCTAACTGGGTGCATCGCCTTTTATAGTGGAGTTCGCCGACCTTCTTTGGTAACCACAAGTGTTATGCACTGCCAATTTGGGCGAGGTCGTGCTCAGTTGGCGAGCTGCTCTTCATGCTATGCGATCAACAATGTTCACTTTGCACTTCTTTTTGTATTTTTTCATTCGCTAAAACCTTAGTCCTTGCCTTGTCCAATTGCCTTCATAGCTGCAAATCATCAATATTTCATTAGAAAAGGACAAAGTTAGGCATTGAGGATACTATTATTGAGCTAAATGGACCTTAGATGAGTGAAAATATTGCACTAATCAGTAAACCCTAAACCTTAGGGCCTAAACTGTAAACCTTAGGGCCAAAAATCAAAACCCTAAACCCTAAGAAACTCTAAGAAATCCTAAACCCTAAGAAACCCTAAACCAAAAACAAACCCTAAACACCATAAAAATCCAAAAAAAAACCTAAACCTAAACCCTTAAACCTAAAAACCCCTGTAGCCCGAAAAACTAAGCCCTAAAAAACCATAAACCTAAAAAACCCTAAAACCTAAACTTTAAACTTTAAACCCTAAACCATAGGACCTAAACTCTATACCCTAAACCTAGGGCCTAAAGCCTAGATGCTAAATCCTAAAAAAATCCTAAACCATAGGTCATAAACCTTAAGGTCTATAGCATAAACCCTAAATCTTAGGGCTTAAACTCTAAACCTTAAATCGTAAAACCTAAACCTTAGGGCTTAAACTCTAAAACTTAAATCGTAAACCCTAAACCTTAGGGCCTAAATCAAAAATGTTAGGGCCAAAAATCTAAACCATGAAATCTATGAAACCCTAAACCCTAAACCCTAAGAAGCCCTTAACACTAAAAAAACCCTAAAAACTCTAAACTTAAAAATAAAAACTAAAAATCCATAAAAAAACCTTAAAACTCTTAAATACAAAAATCTCTAAACCTTAAAAAACCTAAACCTAGAAAACCTTCAAGCCTAAAATTTAAACCCTAAACCGTAGGACCTATGCTCTATACCCTAAACATTAGGGCCTAGAACCTAAGCCTTAAACCCTCAAAAACCCTAAATTGTAGGGCCTAAACCTTAATAACTATACCATAAGCCCTAAACCTTAGTGATTAAACCCTAAACCCTAAATCTTAGGGCCTAAACCCTAAACCTTAGGGCCTAAAATATAGACCCTAAACCCAACACCCTAAGAAACCCTAAACCCTCAAAACCCCTAAAAATAGTTAAAACCCTATACCTAAGGACCCCTAAAGAAACCCTTAGAAACAACTAAACCTAAAAAACTCTAAACCCTAAACACGATAAAAAACCTCTAAACCTAAAAAACCCTAAACCATAGGACCTAAACTCTATACCCTTAATCTTAGGGAAAAAGCCTAAACCCTAATCACAAAAAAACCCTAAACTATAGGCCCTAAAACATAAGTACTACACCATAAACTCTAAACTTTAGGGCTTAAACCACAAACCCTAAATCGTAAACCCTAAGCCTTAGTGCCTACACCCTAAACACTAAGAAATCCTAGACTCTAAACCCTAAGAAACCCTAAGATAACCTAAACCGTAAAAACCCAAATAACCCAAAGAAAACTTAAACCCTAAAAAAACTTTAAAACCCCAAAAAACACTAAATCTAAAAAAAACATTTAAAAAGCCTAGAAAAAGAAATTAAAACCTTTAAAACTAATAAAACCGTTTAAATAACCTAAACCTTAAATACCCTAAACCCTAAACCCTAAAAAATACCTAAACATAAAATACTCTAAACTTTAGACCCTAAACCGTAGGACCTAAACTCTATACCAAAATCATAGGGCTTAAAGCGTAAACCCTAAACCCTAAAAAAACCATAAAATGTAGGCCCTAAACCTGAAAAACTATGCCCTATATCCTTAACCTTAGGGCTTAAACCCTAAACAAAAAATCATAAACCCTAAACCATAGGGCCTTAACCCTAAACATTAGGGCCTAAAATCTAAACCCTAAACCCAAAACACTTAACTCTATGAAACTATAAACCTTAAGAAACCCTAAATCCTAAACCCTAACAAAAACTAAATCCTAAAACACCCTAAAACCCCTAAGAAACCCTAAACACTAAAAACCCTAAAAAGTCCCTTAAAACCCTAAACCTAAAAAATCATGAAAACCCTAAAAAATCCCTTAAAACCATAAGCCCTAACTCATAAACCTAAAAAACCCTAAACCTTAGGACCTAAACTCTATACCATAAACCTTAAGTCCTAAAGAATAAACCCTAAACCCTAAAAAAACCTAAACCATAGGGCCTAAACCTTATGAAGTATACCCTAAACCCTAAACCTTAAATCGTAAACCTTAAACCTTTGGGCAGCCTTAGGGCATAAAATCTAAACCCTAAACCCTAAGTTGTAAACCCTAAGAAACCCTAATCCCTAATTCTAATAAACCCTTAAAAACCATAAACCATAAAAAATCATAAAACACTAAGAAATCCTAAACCCTAAAACCCCTAAAAACAAACCTAAAAAATACTAAAAACCTTAAAACCCCTAAACCTAAAAAACCGTACACCCTAAAAAAAAAAACTAAACTTAAAATACCCTAAGCCCTAAACTGTAGGACCTATCTTCTCAATTTTTTTCTCTCTCTAAGAATTCACTCTCAAGAGAAACAGCAACGACTAATTTGTTAACAGTCTAACGGCTATATTGTCGGCTCAGCCGAAATGGCATCCACTCCTCTGGTGGAGCTCTCTAGGACGCCGGACCAACCTCAATAGAGGAACAATCCTAATTTGAAGAAAACCCAAGTGGGCGTGTCCTCTGATTCATCACATAATTGTTCGAAATCGAGAAGGATTGAGGTGATCAATGTGGCAATTTCTGAAACAGATGTGGACGAGTTCCACAAATGTATTTCTCTTTAGAAATAAAGTTTTATTTCAGCCAATGTTGAAGGTGAATATGATTCTCCATCATCACAAAAGATATCTCCAGTCCAAAAGTCAAAGAATTCATCATGCAATTTGAGAGATCCCATATGGCGATTTCTCAAGGAAGCAAACAAAAAGTCCCTAGACTCGCGATCTCGATTTCGTAGAAATTTGGAAGAAAGTAAGGAGGTTTCAACAACTGGATATTGATTTACACAATGTGGAGTATATCTTAATGAAATCTCGAGTAATTTGGAAGAAGAATTAGCCAGTAAGGAAAAGTCTGGTGATGTTGCAAAACTTTGACCAATTTTTCTACTAAAGACAACAATTAAGAGAGGGCAATGAGGTTACTAATATCCCCAAACCCAAAAATCCTACTGAAAAACAACAATCTAGTTCGAATCAGCAAAACAAGAATAAGGAAAATGTGTTGGGTTGTGGAAATGTTGATAAAAATCAAAGCATGGACAAGAACTAAGCACAATCCAAAATCAAAGGAATATGAGATCAAAATGAGACATTGTGTCTTTCCAATTTTTCCTTTGGAGTGGAAATTAATGACCTCAAGCTAAAATCGAAAGCAGCCATATAACAGGGAGGTAATAATCCTAATGAAACTCAAATCTCTAAACTTTGGAACCAGGAATGTCCACAGGTGGAAAAAGCAGTGGAGAGCAATAATCAAGGTGTTGAAGCCCAACCAAATCAGAAGGCTAGAGTAGATACAAACAAAGGAAGGAAACACAAGGATAAAGGAATGAACACTATAGTAGAACAGAACAAATTAAGGGAATTGCAGATTGGTAAGATTTCTAATTCCTATTATGATCAAATTAGTACTCATAATGCCTCAGCTTACTTGAAATACAATTCTAATGAGCATATTAGTGCAGCCCATACCACTGTTAAGCATGTACAAGAACCACCAATGAATGATGGCCATACATTGGTGAGAGAAGAATCTTCAAGACACCAACAAAACAATGGTAAAAATAGAACTTTTCCTCAAAATAATAACTGCCAAGTTTCTAAGAACTTTGGAAAATATATCCCCAATAAAAAAATAAATAAGAAAGTGATACAATATCCTATTCCCCTAATGAGTAGCCTAACCAAAACATTCAATCAGTTCTCAAGAAAACACTTGGTCCCTGAGTAAGCCGTCTACACTATTGTGTAGACATTTGCAGCTAGACTTTGACTCAATCAAGCCAAAAATGAGCTCCCTATAACCCTTAATGCCCCCATAATCACCACCAAACAAAGAATCCATGTTGTGATCTTGAAGAAGGAAGATTTCATGATCAAATTGGCTTCTAGGTGCAAGTTCACACTGATTGGAAAATTTAGTAATACCATGTCCAAGGTTGAACTGATCAAAAAGAATTTCATAACTCAAACTGAATTATCTGGAGGAGTTAAGATAGCTCATTTCAATTCTATATATGTATACATTGACTTAGACAGTAAAATGGACTACATCACAGTTTGGACGGAAAAAAAAGGAATATATAGGGACAACTTATGAGGATTAAAACCTGGAACCCTACATTCAAACCTAAGGAAGAAACTCCTATTGTACCTATTTGAGTGTCCTTACAAGAACTACCATGGCATTGTTACAATAATGAGTTTGTTACTGCTCTTTTATCATCAATACAGACGGTTTTATACATAGACACTACTTCTATTCAAAAAACAAGAATGAGCTTAGGCAAGGTAAGGATACAAATGGATCTCACCAAAGATAGACCACCTCATGTTTGGATAGGATATGATGAAAAATATATCACTATTTTAAGGTACCAACCCATTCAATATGAGAGTGTTCCTGATTATTGTGTTTATTGCAAACACCAAGGTCATATGATACATGTATGTACAATCAAAAAAAGAGATGAGGAGTATAGGAAAAGGAATGAATTGGAGGCAGAAAAGTATAATTAATCAAAAGGAGAACATGAAAAAAAGGAATAATAAAACAGTCACGCAATTGAGGATCCTAAGCAAGATGGTCCAATAACATTGATACACAACACCAAGCACATCATGAGGAGAAGAAAAAAGACCAACAAGACCACTAGCTGACCCAAAGAAGGAAGCAAAATAAAAACCAGGAAAATGTAACTCACAAGACAGTATGGAGGCCTACTACACCTCAACACAGGGAGAAGAAGGATACTCAACAACAAAAACTAGTGAAAACATGTATACACTCTCATATCCCTACTCACAACAATTACAGTGATTTTGATTAACAAGAATAACTCATCACAGACACTGATGGACTGAACAACAATGAAAAAGATCCAAATAAGGAAATACAAGAAATCCAAGGTGAGGTATTGAATCATCTCTTCCAAACCCCCAAAATAATAAAAATGTGCATAAAGAACAGGCTGCAGGCACCAAGAGCACCAATATCTCAGGTATTGACTGAATGTTTCCATTACCCCAATACCTTACTAATATTTCTACTATTGTTGAGGAAGCTGAAAGAGGTTTGGATTGAGTGGAAAAGGAGAAACAAACTGACTTGCAGGAAGGGGTAGCCAAAGGGTGGGGGGGGGAATTGACTTATGCATTGCATGAGAACATTGACATTGACCCTATATATGACCATACACATGCTGCCACCACTCCTACATTACAATCCAATCATGATCATCATGCAGACAAGCACAATGTGCATACAGAGTTTCTTCACAACATGCAGGTAGCTGACACTTGCCAAGGGAAAACTAATGATCAAGCAAATAATAAACATGATACTGTGGCAATAACCCATGCAAGAGCTGAACCTTAGAGCCCTAAAAATTATTCCAAGGAAAAACCTCCTAATAAAATGTCTCAAGCAGGGTGGATTAAGAAAAAACGAATTCTATGAAAAAGAAACAACAAAAGGAAGCTGAACAAAAAACATCCATTGAGAAAAGTAACAACAATCAACTCCAGAAGGGCAACAAAAAGAATCTTGACAAAACTAATCAGAAGGCTATACTCATTGATGAATACAAAGCTAATAACTCAAATGATGAAATTGATCGAGACACTCAATCCATTTATGAAAATGAGGATGATGATGATGAAACCAGCGCACATCTGATCAAGGCTTTTGGTTCAATGTTTCAATGTAAATTCAAAGAGGAAATTCAGGAAATTACTGACCAGCAGGGCCTATCACCCTAAAGGCATAAAACAATAGAGGAAAAGTACAACACCAACATCAACAAGCACCTCTGCTTCTTCTAGCAGACCCAACACTAGGTCTACAAGAAATCTTTTCCATTGATCAAAACAATTTGTTGGAAATCTAGAAGCATCAACACCCAAGGATCCTTGGAAAGGCTCTATACTTTCAAAAAATTATACAATCTCTCTACCATTGAAATCCATGAACCTTTTGTTGATGATGCCCAACTTAATTTTCATAGACTTCAACTGAATATGGATAAGGTTCACTGCAATCCCAATTGCAAAATCTGGTTATTCTGGACTAATGACTTTGAGTGCAACACTTTGGAAGCAGAAGATCAACATATTACTTGTGAACTGAAACATGTGGAGTACTCTGAGAAAAACATTACTTTCTTTATCTTTGCAAAATGTAATGATTCTTTCAGAAGACCTTTGTTGGACAAGATTATGCTATTTTCAAATCTGGACAAACCTTGGTGCACCATTTCTAATTTTAATGTTATAACTACTATTGAAGAAAAACTTGGTGGGCTACCTTACAACATGAACAAAAGCTTTGAATTTATAAGTGTTATTGAGGGATGAGGTTTAATTGATATTGTGTCACGACCCAAGGGTACCCCCTAGGTGTAACAAGGCACATAGAACCCCGAAAGGCTCCATGTAAGCCACTTAGCATATCATAACATAAGTAAATAACAATAAAGAATAAACCACATTTCAAGTCTTAAAAAGTTTTCATAAAAGCATAGCGGAAGTCTAGACTTGTCTCATTTGGCCATCTATTAGAATCAAGAATTCAAATAGGGACACAGCCCTAAAACAACAAAATCCTAAGTGAAAATACAAGAATGAAACTACAATGATAGAATCCATCCTCGAATCATGAGGATTCACCAAAAAGCAAGGAGAATGATCAATTCCAAGCTCTAGCCACAATGGGGACCACCTTGAGAACCGGACCCTACACTTTGTGAAAAATGTAGAAAATATGGGTTAGTACAAAATTGCACTAAGTATGATAGTCATGCATCAAAACCTTGAAAACATACTAAAAGGGACATTTTCGGTAAATGCATGCAATTTACTAAGTTAAAGCATCACTTAAAAGAGAATAGAAAAGAATAAGTCATAACCATATTCATTACATAAATCATTATGTCGTAGTGCAACATACCATAAGTACCCTCAAAGCCTACTTGTGCAATGCATGAATAAGATCCCATAATCCTAACCATGCTAAATAAAGCTTCTTTAGTAACCATAGTTCATAAATAATATTCTTGTTCATAGTGGGAATGAGCCTTTAAATGAGAACGGCCCACAAACATCAACAAATTTCCTGATATGCTCATTTGGATCCTGATGCGACAGCCCCCCAAATAGTCCCTTCAATTGTAGGAGCTAAAGTATTGTGCTTGTTATGTGGAAAACAATGTTTTCTTCAGCTGGAGGTAAACGATTGGCACCAACACCACCCACTTGGTTTGGGTCATTGACATCATTGAGATTTCCAATGTCATCTTGGTGGCCCAGTTGGCTACCATTACTTCCGTTGACGCTCATCTCCTCCTTTGTTTTACACAAACAACATAAAACCAAAAACAAAAATAAGTAGATTCAACTATAACTACAAATATCGCAATTCAACTTCAATAAAAAAAATTCAAACAACACCACTCCCCGGCAGCAGCGCCATTTTTATTAACGTTTCAAGAACACCTCATCCAATTCTAGGGGCAAACAATTGTTAAGACATATAAAACCCAACAATTGAATTGGGGTCGAATTCCACAGGGAGCGGTACGTGTTCAAATTCTATTATGAAGTACAAATCTGATCTAACTAGCTATAGGAATAGATATTATCGTAAAAGGACACATTACAAATCAAAGGGGTGACATCAAATGTCAGATGGGGGTTTTGATTTGCAATTATCAACTACAAAGCAGTGAAATAGCAATGAGATAACAATAAGGAGAGTAATTCTCGGGATGTGATCTATTATAGGCAAATTTAGATATATGGGTAATTGAAACTACTAGTAAACAGCTAAATACCAGTGGGTACGCTATACTACAATTGAAATAGCTTTCTCTCGAACAACTATTCTGCTTCAAGTGATTTCTCTCGAACATCAACAAGCATAGCAATAAACAACAACCCAAAACCATAATACATCTTCTCTCTCAAGCAAGATGGGTAGAACTGGATTTAGGATTCACTCTCTCGAGCTGAACCCAAATCAACCCAATACATACGATTCATTAAACAATAATTTTAGTTCTAAAACCTCTCTCTCGAGCAAGCCAAGAACTCTAAAATAGAATTGCATTTGCAACTACAATTCATAAATTAAACCATAATTAATGATTAAACCCACTTCAAAATAGCATTTAAACTAGTAATTAACAATACCCACACACTAATTCAACCCATAATCACATGATCACACCCCAAGAGTTGGGGTTTTAGCCTAATATTATAAAAAGATAAAAACCATTACCGAATCAATTAGCCATCAACTGGGTAAGAGTAATTCAAGCTTTACAATGCTCCAATTTAAAGAAAATTTGAAACTCACTTGCAAAATCTCCAAATTGAGTCTCAAAACCCTCAAGTCTACTTAAAAACTTCAGAGAAAACTGCTCTACCCTAAGATGGATTAAAAATTCGATAAAAATTTGATACTAAATTAATGTTCAAAATGTAATTTATAGTCGCTGAAAATAAGTCGCGAAGGGCCACTTGGTGAAGTAAGTCGGGCTCGCTGAACCACTCGGTGGGCCGCCCTTTGACCTCTTCCATCACCTTTTTGCCTTAGTATTCAGCATCCTCGAGTTCTGTAACTTTGGGCAATCTATCTTTGCTTCGCGGAATGACTCGACTATTCACCGTCTGCTCTTTTTCGTCGCCGACTTGGTTTCTTCCTTCAGGGCATGGCATACTGGAACTTTAGGCGGTGATATTAGCCACTCAGCAACACGCCGAGTGCTCTTGGCGATCTTCAAGCTCGCCCTTCTTCATTTCTTCAGCTTGTTTTGTTCCTTTTTACCTGTTAGTTTCCTTACTTTGCTCCTCAATCCATATAACTGCAAATTAAGTCATTAACATCAGTTTATAGCATAAATTAGGCATTTGAGGACACTAAATCTATCAAAACAAATCCCTAAATGAGTCTAATTCTCAGACTCATCATGCAGCCAGGCAAGGAGGTCGCTCGTTAAGATGACAGGGCTCAGTGTTATGACTTTTCCGGCAAGAGCGAGGCAGAGTCTTCTGACTCAGTAATCACAGGTACTATTCTTGTATGTGACCGGATGACTACTATTTTGTTTGATCCGGGTTCTACTTATTCATATGTGTCAGTCCAGTTTACTTTGAGATTTGATAAGATTTGTGATCTACTTGATGCCCCCATCCATGTTTCTCCCCGAGTTGGAGAGTCTTTCATAGTCACTGATGTTTATCGTGCTTGCCCTATTTTGATTATGGTTTTCAGTCTTGGGCTGATTTGATTATTTTGGATATGATTGACTTCGATATAATCTTAGGCATGACTTGGTTGTCCCCCTATTATGATGTTCTTAATTGTAATACTAAGTTTGTGACTCTAAAGATCCCGGGTAGGGAAAAGTTAGAGTGCGAAGGGGTGTACAAGGCTAAGCCAGCTAAGGTCATATCCTCTATTCGGGCTAGGAAACTGGTGGGGCAGGATTGTTTGGCTTATTTAGCTCATATTCGGGATGTTGAGGTTGAGTCTCCCTCTATTGAGTCTATTCTTGTGGTGTCAGAATTTAGAGAAGTGTTTCCTACAGATTTGCCTGGTATGCCTATGGATAGAGATATAGATTTCTGCATTGACTTGGAACCTGGTACTCGCCCCATCTCTATTCCTCCTTATCGCATGGCTCCGGCGGAGTTGAGAGAGCTTAAAGCTCAAATTCAGGAACTTCTTGATAAAGGTTTTATCCATCCTAGTGCTTCCCCGTGGGGTGCTTCTGTCTTGTTTGTTAAGAAAAATGATGGTAGCCTATTCTTATGTCACAACCCAAAGTAGACCCTAGACGTGACATGGCTTATAGAAACTCGAGAGGCCCTACATAAGCCACTTTAGATACATCATACAAGATAATAGAATTGAAACAGTTCAAAAGACAATTTTATATCAAAGAGGTTGACAAAATGAAGCAGAAATCTAACATAGTCTCAAAGCAATTTATTACATCAAGAGTGACTAGGATGTAACCCGTACATAACATACAATATGGAAAAGTATAGAAAATAAGTAATAAAGGGTTCATTCCTCGAAACATGAGGACTCACCACTCTTCGAAAGCTACTAAGGTGATCACTAGCCATGAGGATGCAAAATAAGAGTGTCAGACCCTACATTTGAGAAACAATATAGGCAAGAGTACGCATTACTACAAACAATGTACCAAGTATGATAGAAATGCATAAAATTTACGAAATCATGCTAAAGGAATATTTCATTACATGCGAATATCAAGTTAAAACATCAGATAAGAGGTTAAAAAACATAAATCGTGATCATGGTCTATGAAAGTAAGAATCATATTTCTAACACATGTGAGATACTTCTTGAAGTAACCTTAGTTCATTATTATTGTGAGAAGTAGCCTTAACCGACATAGAGACAATGTAAGCTATATCATGGAATACAGTGTCTACCCCTCACCGAAAAGGGGTGTCCTTTCTTGCCAATATAAGGACCTTAACTTCTAGATTACGTGGATTCACTAGCTAATGTCTATCTAAGACATTCATCATTTTTCTAAAACAATCATCCTATGGTGGCACATAGGTATGTGATAATTATATTGCTACTCAAAACCTAACCTCTAGCTACGGGAGAACTTTCATCTTAATATCCTCTCGGTGCTAAACATAAATTGCATGGAATAGTATTTAATCATATTCATCTTATTATCCATGAAAAAAGTACAATGAAGATACTAATCCAAGCTAGAAACATCATAGGATAGCTCCTTAGGCCATGCATTAGAAAACCTTTCACCATACATGATCTTTTCGTATTATCTTTAAAGGTCCATGGGCATTCACTGCATGCTAGAAATGCCCTACTACTAATGAAAATAGTTCTGAAAGCATGATCTACAATCATTGATGGTATATTTGGATACCATACTAATCAAGACCTAATTAAGGAAAATAATTTGAAAAGCATTGCGGGCAAATCTAGATGTCGTTCATGTCATGTGGCCAAGCTTCATAGAACATATACATCCTTTCATATATAAGCTTACTTGAGTCATAAGCATTACTTTCATAAAACATGCATTTTTTAATAATTCATAAGTTTCATCATGTTTTCAACTCAACGCATCCTCAAATTCATTTAAATCATTTTCATAAAGAAAAGTCATGCATATCTTCATAAATTAACATTTCATAGTTCTTAGTCAAATTCATAGATCTTGCATGGGTTCATGGAAATTCAACTTAGAAACATGGAAGTACTTAAATTCATGTATAAGAAGACATAAAAAGTCAATTGGATCAATATTTAAAGGAACCCATGGAAATCGAATAAGACCCTAATTTGACTGGGGAATATAACATTACAAAATTGGTGAATTTGGGAACCCTATGGAGGAAAGGACTCCATAGGTGAATACTATAATATGTTGATGCCAAAAGCTTGCAATCAATGATGATATTGTAGACTTGATCTTGAAACCCTAGCCTTCTCCTTCAATCTTTAGAGAGAGAAATATTTGAGAGAATGAACTTGGTCAACTTTTAGAATTTTAAGACGATGAATTGTATTGAGTGATTTTGGGGGTAAAAATAATTATATAGGGGCCAAGGTAGAGGTTAAAACGGCACAGCATTGAGTTAAAAAATTTGGGTAAAGACCAATATGCTCTTGACTTAAAGCTGACGAAGTGACACTCAAGAGGGGCTTAAAGGGTCGTCTAGATCATCACTGCCCGTCAAGTGGGTCGTGATGATGACCTTCCCGGCAGGGTCTAACTAATAGGGGCATAACATTTTCCGGACTCAGAATTAGGCAAACTTGATGGTGTTGGAAAGAGGACTCAATTATCTTTAATTTGATGGGACATGGGTCACCTAATTCATTCTGTGCTGAATGAGATGATCTTTTGAAGTTGACTCAAACTTCAAAATCTGATAAGTCTCCTTCACAGACAACTTGACGGTTCGTGTGAAGCTTCAGAGACCGTTTAGACGTCTATGGTTCTTAATAGTGATTTGGGGTGAAACCCTTTTTGACTGGGTGACTTGACAACCCACTAGACGGGCCGTCTAAGTCAGCACGGGTCGTCTGGGGCACCGGCCAGGTGACTCCTGCCTAGGTTAGTTGTGGATAATTTTCACTATACCTTTCATAGGTCGTGGACCCATACAAGGCCCGTCTAGGGTTCCGTGAATGGTCCATGGTCCATTTTAGCTTTATGACTTGACCGTTTGATCCTTTCTAGTTTTTTTTTTCAAATCTGAGGTGTTACAATATTTCCCCCTTGGGAACATTCGTCCTCGAATGGAACTCAAACTAGCACGAAAAGAGAAGGAGAGAAACTAACAACCCAACATTAATGCAACTTTATCAAAATGCACATAACCAAGGAGGAACCTCGACTCCAAGCGAAAACATGTTAAAAACATCATTTCATAAGGTCAATATGAAACTCACATTCAAATGCACATAATCATGAAGCAATCAACCAAGAAAAATAATATCTTCAAAATAAATCAATTTTTTTCATCAGCCACATGGGAGTGACTAAAATACAAGAATCCTAAAGAGTGAACCATGAGGGGCTAAGGCATCAAGCTAGACCCGTAGATAGAAGGAAAAACATAGGGATAGTACGTAGGACATCACATCACCTCAGGCCTTTCACATACCAAGCCATAGCAAGGAACTTTTCAAAAATCAACATAGTTCTTCTGACACACCAATAATGAAGCACACTATCTCCCCCTTGGGAGGAAACCTCACTAGTCTTTTCAAATCAATCTCACTCAACCCAAGCATAACACCAAAGTCTTAACAACAACAAAAACATTGATACAAGTAAACACAGAAGTTTTCACAAGGATTTCAAGGTAAAGTTTGAACACAATATCCATACATGGAATCTTACAGTAGCCAAAAAAAAGACCAACAGAAACCAATGCATAACCACAAGCTAAAAGACAATAAGTTATTAATTACCACATCTGGGGAACCCTCATGATATTATCGAGTCTTAAGAGCATCAAACCTATCTTGCTCCGAGGAACTTTAACCAGAAACACTAGATTGAACTTGCCTATTGTCCCTTCCATTAGCAGTAAGAAATGATAAATCTCTCATCTTGTAACCACTCTTTGCACACCCTAAACATGCATTTGAACCGGATAGACACAAACCCTTATGTCTTCTTCCAAACTCCCTACTCTCGGACACCACTTTCTAACTAGAACCCTTACCTTGAGAACGATTTCCTCCATCGGACCTTGAATGTGAGAAATCACCATTATCCCTTCTTGCCCTCTTTGAATCCCTAGTCTTGTCCTTAATCTTTTGTTCTTTTATTTATTGTGCATGAACCATCAAACGGGAAATATCCATCTTCTAAACAAGCATCGCGGTAAGGAATTCTTTTACCACCAAGTCGTAAGAACCCGACACAAATATACTCACCCTTTCCCTTTGATAGGGAACCATAGTTGGAGCATATTTAGAAAATGGCATGAAATTTCAAAGCATAATCCTACACACTCATATTCCCTTGACGAAGATTAATGAACTCAAGTACCTTTGCCTCCCTAATCTAAAGGGGAAAGAACCTATCATAAAAAGCAACTTTAAATTTTCTCCCAATCAAGGGGACCCTCATCTACCGCCCTATATTCCTTCCATTGGTTGAACCACACTTGAGCAACACCCTTAAGTTCATAAGCGGCCAATTCCTCCTTTTCCGCTAGCGTCACTCCCATCATCATCAACACCTTATACACCTCATCAATGACCTCTTGAAGATGTTCTTCGACTTTAGACCCATAAAATTTAAGAGGATTCATTCTAGTAAAGTCCCTTACTCTTTTTGTTGTCGTACCCACCCTTGGGTTCTGGGAGCCATAACCTCGCTATTTGCATGAGTCTTCATAGCTTTGGCCAATGTGTGAAATGCAGTTCCAAAATCATCATTAGTCACTTGCTAGGCCAAGGGTCGACTGGCACTTGTTGAACCTTTTGTCTCACATTTTCATGAACATTCCTTCTCACGAGATTCCTTCATGGAGGCATATTCTGAAAATCTTTGGATAAGGATTAGTAGATATAGAGTTACACTCTATCGCACGGCTTTAGAATGATGAAAGAAGTCAAATTCCTTAAACTTCGTATAGCCTCTCATTCTTAAATTGGTGTGCTTCACACTCATAAACAAGACTCTACTCGATGTGGCTTATGAGACATTCTAGGACCTTTCAAAATATTATGCTCTAAATACCAGGTTTGTCACAACCAAAAGTACACCCTAGACGTGACATGGTGTATAAAACCCCGAGAGGCCCTACAAAAGATACTTAATATACATCATACAAGATAATTGAAAAGAAAGAGTTCAAAATAAAATTTTATATCAAAGAGTTTGACAAATCGTAGTGGAAGTCTAACATAGTCTCAAAACCATCTATTACATCAAGAGTTATTGGGATGTAACTCATACATCACATACAATATGGAATAGTAAAGAAAATAAGCAATAAAGGGTTCGGTCATCGGAACATGAGAACTCATAAATCTTCAATAGCTATTAGGGTGATCACTAGCCATGAGGATGCATAATAGGAGCGTCGAACCCTACATTTGAGAAACAATGTAGGTAAGAGTATGCATTGGTACAAAGAATGTCCCAAGTATGATAGCAATGCAAAAAAATTATGAAATCATGCTAAAGTGACTTTTCATGACATGTAAAGATCAATTTAAAACATAAGATAAGAGGTTAGAAAACATAAATCTTGATCATTGTCAATGCAAGTAAAAATCATCTTTCTAAGACATGTGAGACACTTCTTGAAGTAACCTTAGTTCTTTATTATTGTGGGAAGTAGCCATAACCGACATAGAGACCATGTGAGCTATAACATGGAATCTGGTGTCTACCGCACACCGAAAATGGGTGTCCTTACTTGTCAAGGTAAGGACGTTAATTTTGGTTTACATGGATCCACTAGCTAATGTCTATCTAAGACAATCATCATTTATCTAATACAATCATCCTATTGTGGCACATACGTATAGGATAAGGATATTTTTACTAGAAACCCGACCTCTAGCTACAGGAGAGCTTCCATCTTAATATTCTCTCTGTGCTAAGAAAAAATCTCACGGAATAGTCATTAATCATATTCATCTTATTATCCATGAAAAAGTACAGTTAAGATACTAATACAAGCTAGAAACATCATAGGATAGATCCTTAGACCATGCGGGAGAAAACCTTTCACCATCCATGATATTTTAATAATAGCTTTTAAGGCCCATAGTCATTTACTACTTTCTAGAAATACCCTACTACTAATGAAAATAATTTTGAAAGCCTGATCTATGATCATTGATGGCATATCCGTATATAATACTAGTCAAGACCTAATTTAGTAATATAGCCCGAAAAGCATTGAGGGCAAATCTAGATGTCCTTAATTTCATGTAGCCAAGCTTCATAGAACATATATATATCTTCATCTATAAGACTACTTGAGTCATAACCATTACTTTCATAAAATATGCATTTTTCAATAATTCATAAGCTTCCCGATCTTTTCAAGTCAAAGCATCTTCAAATTCATTTACAGTAATTTCATAAAGAAAACGCACGCATAACTTCATATATTCATGTTTCATGTGTTAAAATCATGGATCTTGCATGGACCTACGGGAATTCAACTTAGAAAAATATAATTACTTCAATTCATGAATAAGAAGACATAAAACAATCAATTGAAACAAGATTGAAAGGAACCCATGGCAATTCAATAAACCGTAATTTGATTAAGGAATCTAACTTTACAAAATTGCAGAATTTAGGAACCCTATGGAGGAAAGGACTCCATATGTGAATACTATCATACCTTGATGC
Organism: Solanum etuberosum; assembly: GCA_029582245.1. Lineage (NCBI taxonomy): Eukaryota > Viridiplantae > Streptophyta > Magnoliopsida > Solanales > Solanaceae > Solanum > Solanum etuberosum. The sequence goes on from JAJONR010000172.1 coordinate 37,163, forward strand.
CAGAAGCTTGCAATCAATGGTGAATTTAGATACTTAATCTTGAAACCCTAGCCTTCTCCATCATGCTTTAGAGAGAGCAATATTTGGGAGGATGAACTTGGTAAACTTTTGGAAGTTTAAGAGAATGAATTGCATTGGGTGATTTTGGTGGTAAAAGTCATTATATAAGGTCTAGGGTAGAGGGTAAAACAACATAATATTAAGTTAAAATAAATGAGAAAAGACAGACATTCCCATGACTTAAAGCTGCCGAAGTACCTCTCAAGAGGGTCTTAACATGTCGTCTAGATTATCACTGCCCGTCAAGTGGGTCGAGATGATGCCATTCGCGATAGGGTCTCACAAATACGGGCATAACTTTTTATACCAGGCTCACAATTAAACAAATTTTATGGCGTTGGATAGAGGACTCAATTATATTTAATATGATAGGTTATCGGCCACATAATTAATTTTGTGCTGAAAGATATGATCGTTTGAAGTGAATCTGATAAGTCTCCTTCACGAATGATATCAAAAGTTGTGTGAAGGTTCACACACCATTTAGACGTCCGTGGTCCTTAATAGTTACTTAGTGTGGAACACTTTCTTCCTTTTCCACTAGTGTAACACTCATAATCTCCACGATCTTATTGATATCCTCAGTTAAATCTTGTGGATCTTCCTCAACATTTGACCCATATAACTCACGGGGATTCATCCTAGTGAAATGCCTTGACCTTGTCGGTGTTGCACCCACCATTGGGTTCACGAGGGAAATAGCTTCTATATTAGCTTTGGTAGTAATTGTTTGAGCCAACTCTTAGAACCGGATGTCAATTCAACATGATATACTTGCTCAACCAAAGGGTCTACGGGTAATCGAGGAACCTCGGGCTTCACATTTTCACCAACATTCCTTTTCACGGGATTTCTTTGTGGAGGCATATTTTGAAAAGTAGAGAAAAAGGTAGCACATCCCTTTTTCGACAACGAAAAGTATTTTTCCATTTTAAGTGTCGATATTGATTAAGGATTTTTTAGAGTTTCCATTTGAAATTGAGTTATGGTGTTCCAAGTAACCATTTCTTTTTAATCCCTAATCAAAAGAAAATGACTCTTTATTTTTATCTGTGAACTAGAAATTTAGAGAAGGAATTCTGTCAATCGAGGGGAAGGTATTAGGTATCCCTCGAGTCTCATGGTTGAATCATGGTAACTTTCATCAACTTATACTTGACTTAAATTATTTTTGGATATTTTATTACAAGCCATGATTTGTTCAAATTTTTATTGTTCAATCTTTATTTGGTCTCAACCTAGATGCATAACCGCATTCTTGGTCTTGAAATTTAATAGCTTTATTCTCTCGAGTGCATCACACCTAATAATATTTGTTTACACCTTTTGATTTAAATTAATGAAATTTAGTTATTAGAATAATTGGGTCAAGGTGTGTCACCGCATCCTTGAGTTTATTTTAAATGTGTAAACAAAATGTGCAACAAAATTCTTAGTTGAAACAAATATTTTTAACGTGCCTAAAAATTTGTCTAATCATTAAAAAAAATTATTTTTGTCACTTATAAATATAAACGAATAAATTAAGATAAGTCCAAATGTTGAGGATACAATATATAATTCTGACATCATTTCTATATCTTTTTTTTTTTATTACTTTTAAAATTAACGTCAAAATTAAGAATACACTTTCTAATAAAAGTAAAATAATAACGAATTATAAAATGAATAATCTTTTTTTTTTATATAAAATAAAATAATAATATATTATTTTTTACCCTAACAATACCTACTTTATCATTATTGGCATCCAAATCAAGATGAGAACAATGACATCACAGTTTCATTTTTTTAGAGCATCTTAATCAAGACAAGAACAACAACATGACCCGTTCATTTTTAAGAGATCACAACTAACGAATAAAAATAAATAAATAAAAATAATCCCAAATTAAAGCTACATTTATTCATTAAACAGAGATATACCACTTAACACATTCTTGAATTCAAACAAATTATGGATAAAACAAAAGTGTCAGAAAACTTATCATATAATTACATCAATTTCATAAATAAATTAAAGAGATAAGATAAAGTTGAGTACCGTATAATCATGACCAAAGCTCGACTAGAACACCTACAAATCTTTTGTAGGTTATATGTAGTGGTATATGTGTTGTGTTTGTATGAAAGTAATGATAAAGGAAGAGAACATGTGAATATATTGATGGATTTTTGGATATAAAATAAAATGGAGTGTTCGTCTTTTCTTTTTTTATTTCCTTTCTTGCGTGCGTAGTGTTTATTTTTTTGTACTGATTGTTTTTATTTTGCAACTGTTTTTCTCCTCTTTTCTTTTTAGCGTGAGTGTGGTTGTTGTATGTAAGTTGCAAAGTTATTTAATCTAAGTGGAGAGTGTTTTTTTTCTTCTGCTTTCCTCCCCTTGTGTGTGTGTTTTTGCTTATTTATATAGTAGTATTTGTCGTAGTGTTGGGGGGGAGTGACGTAGTATAGGAGAAGATGGGTATGTGTAGTATGTAGGGATAGGGGTGAGTGGAGTGGGATTGGAGAGGTTTTGCAATGTGATAATGGGTAAGGGAGTGGGTAGTGACATTAGGATTATAATTAGTGGGTAGTTTAGATTAATGTGTTTTTTTAACAAAAACAAAATTAAATATAATAATAAAAATATAGCTAACAATAATTAATAAAATATAAGAAATGTTAAATAACTAATTTACAAATATAATTATGAAACACTAACTTTTTTATTAAAACTTAAATTAAAAGAAACATGCAATTTGTTTTATTAATTTTCTTTTCTTTAATATAAGACTTACACTACAATGTGACTCTATTATATGTAATTTTTAAATTATTTTAAATAAATTTACTAAAATAGGATAAAAATTAAAATATATAATTTAAATATAAAAGAAATACTTAATCACTAAAAATGGTGTAAAAACATAAAGTTTCGTAATAAATTATGTGTCTACAGTTTGCCCCTCTTTGAGTAAAAACACGAAGAGTTTGCAGACAAAGAAGTAGACGACGTGACTAGTTTGGACCAGACTCTTATTTGGAAGGAAATATATGCGATAGAGTCCTAGCTTTGGAAAACCTATATATTCCAGGTTATAAGGTAATTAGGTCATGCGTAGTTCAAGGAGACGAAATGATGAGTTAGAAGTAAAGTGAGGTCCTGTCGAGAATCTGGTCCACGAGTCCTATGTTATAACCTCAAATCACCCTCTAAAACCAATTAAAAGAATGAGTGATCTTAGTCAGTAAAAACCCTAATGAAGTTTGGGTCGAGTCCCATAGGAATTGTATATCGTGGAGAATTCTTTATCGAGAGATTTGGACTTTAAATTAGCTCATTTGGAATAGTAAGAACAATTGGGTGGATCTTACCACCAACTTCATATAAAGCTTTTATTATCAATTACCGCAATTAAACTAAAATTCCAACCAAATCAAGAGTTAATATGAAACCTAGGGGTGTGGGGATTGATTATCAATGTCACATAATAGTGATTATGCTGCTCTATAGTGATCTACATACATGAATAGGCTTATTCATCGTTATTGACGCTAATCATCTTTCGATCTCATAGCATCTATCCATAGAATATCTTTTTTGTCTCATCTAAATGTCAATCCTAAAAAACCTAATACCTTAGTCTATCCTTTCTTTCAAGAATATGGCAAATTGATCAGATGCATGACTTGTCTTTCAAGCAAGCCGTAGACATCAAACCTAAATTTCTAGTATGGAACTAATTACCCACTCAAATTAATTTCTTTTGAGCATTAACCAGAGATCAAAAGTAGGAATTAAGTTTGCAGCCTTAAACCTTAACTTAACCCCAAGGTAATTAGACCAAATTCATGCATGAAAAACAACAAAAGACAGTATAGCACAATACCCACTACACTAAATCAACACAAGCTTGAAATTGTAAAACCCCCAAAAGACAAGAAAAAGTGTTAAAGTAAAGTGTCCTTCAAGACACTCTCACTTGAACTTAATTTTTTTTTACACTCTAATCAAACTCACTTAAAATTATATCCTTTTGGATCTTTATAGTTTTCCGAAATCCACTTCGTAACCAACTCAGCGACATAAGTCGGGCTCACCAAACTCACTCAGAAAATAGCCATTCGCTCCTCAGCTTGCTTTGTGATGCTCTAGGCTTTAGGTGTTAGAACCTTAGTTGGCGAACTCGATCGAGTCAATCCTTAATGTTTAGCGAATCATAAAATACCACCTTAGTTCTCCGTTCAAACATTAAATCTTTGCCTTGCACACTGTCACTTTGGGCGATGTGCATCAGGACCGCGTTTCTAAATTGGCGCATCACCATTTTGACTTGAGTTCGCCGACCTTCTTTGTAGACACAAGTTCTATGCAATGTGAACTTAGGCGAGGTCATGATCACTTGGTGATCCACCCTTTATGTTAGGCAATCAATAATGTTCAGTTTGTACTTCTTTTTGTCCTTTTGGCCATTCTTTCAAACATCATTCCTTACCGTGTCCAATCGCCTTCACAACTGCAAACCATCCATATTTGATTAGAAAATTACAAATTACGCCATTGAGGACACTAATTATTGAGCTAAATTGACCTTAAATAAGTGAAAATCTACAACTCATCACTATGATTACACAAAAATGAAAGACAAAAAAATTAAAAGAAAATACAAGTACAAGATCCTGTCTATATAGCTTCTCTTGAATCTTGACTTGAGTCTTTATGCTTCTCAAGTTGTGGATATTGATTTTCATCTCGAGTGAGCTTGAAGGTGAATTTGTTCTCCAGGTAGCCTCCATTTACTCAGACATTAATATCAACCTTGTTCCCAGGGGTATTTGTGCTACTTCAACTGAAAATGAGCTTGAGAGTTAACTTCATTCCAGCTAAGATCTTGAGCTTGACATGTAAAGTGACCTTGTTCTACAAAAGGATCCCTGAAACTAAAACAAACAAAAGTAACAACATATAATTTTTGCCCCGGATTATAGTAAAGAAAAAATTGTGGGAAAAATAAAAGATAGTGCTTAACTCTGAATCGAGACTGTGAATGACTTGAGCTTTGTTGCGACGAATTTTTCAGATGGCTTCTGATTGTTTCAATCAACTCATCTCCTCAAGTGATCTAGTTAAATCAAAATACACCAATCTAAGTCTTATTTTCCATGAGGGTGTTGCTATATGGAATCCCATTATGTAGGAGGGTCCTACTAATCCCATTTTGTAGGAGGATCTTGCTAATCTAAATCTCATTATACAAGAGGTTTCTACTTATTTAAATCTCATTATGTAGGAGGATCCCGCTAATTCCATTGTTCAGAAGGATCCTAATAGTCTCATTATGTAAGAGAGTCCTGCTAATCTGTCATGACTCAGGGGTACACCCTAGATGTAACATGGCGTACTAGACCTCGAAAGGCCTAACACAAGCCACTTAGCATATCATAACATAAAGTAAATAGAAATGATGCAGAAATTTTAAAACTTTATCTTTACAATCGAAGTCTTTATAAAAGCAAGCGGAAGTCCATAACACTTTGTCTCAAACCATCTAATTCTCTTGAATAAACATTGGGACGCAACTCATACAATAGTCTTAAACATAAAAGAAAGACAGAAAGGAAAGGTGGTCACATCCTTGATACTATGAGGACTCACCAAGTCTTCAACTCCTTTGCTTATTAGAAACTTATCTACAAGAATCGAACTCAATGTTGCCAGACCCTACCCTTGGGAAAAATATAGGAAAATATGGGTTAGTACAAGAATGCACTAAGTATGATAGCCATGCGTAAAAGCCTTTAAAACATGCTAAAAGGGACATTTTAGTTGAAACCATGCTATATGCCAATTTTGAACATCATCATAGAGATAGTTGGAAAACGTAACTCATAAACATAACTCATATATAGATCATCATAGCATAAAGGATGACAACATAATCATAAGCATAACCTCTATCATCGACATAATTTAAAGATTAATGATCATGAGGCATAGTTCTTATACATAGTCAATACTTAGATCTTCATGTCATAAGAGAACCATCTCATAAGTAACCCGAAGTCATACTTGTGCAATGCATGGATAAGATCCCATAATACCATCCATACTAAGTACCACTTTTAGGCCATCATAATCATACTTACCATCCTTTGATCTCATCCTTAGTTTAATACTCATGGACAAGGAAACATTCACCTTTAATCACTCATATCAAGGAAAGCAACTCATAGCAACAATCCACATTAAGCATATATCATTTCATAGACCTTTATAACATAAGAGGAACACACCATAACTACCCTCAAAGCCTACTTGTGCAATGCATGAATAGGATCCCATACTCCCACCCATACTAATTAGTGCTTCTTGAGTAGCCATAGTTCATAATCAATCATAGTGGGAATAAGCCTTAACCGACATAGACCATGTGAGCTTAACATGGAATCCGGTGTTACCCACACCGAAAAGGATTGTCCCACTTGCCTAAGGTAAAACCATAATTTGTTAGCTTTTCGGTGGATCCACTAGCTAATGACCTATGGGGGCACATAGTTTATGGCATACAAAGATTTCTACTAGAAACCCGACCTTTCTCACGGAAAGGTTTCCATCTCAAGAGATTGCATCTAGAAACCCGGCCTTTCTCATGGAAAGGTTTTCATCTCATAGTCAATATCCACTCGGTGCTAGGCATTAATCCCATGGAGTACTTATTATGTCCAAACTTCTTTCATTAGGATAGCTCATTAGATCATGCGTGAGAATAACCTTTCACTATCCATGTCTACATATAACATTAGATTCAATTAGGTGAGAATAGCCTTTCAACCTTAGCTATGAATCTGCAAAGAAATTGAGTAGAAAACCTTGATCCTTCAAACCCTAGCTCCAACTTCCTTCTTCTTCTTCCTTGAGTTCTAGAGAGAGAATTTTTGGAGAGGATGAGTTCTTTTGGGATTTTAGAAATAATGATTTTGGAATGACTAAATTAAGGGTCTAAAGTATTTATATAGTTGGTCTAAACTAAGTTAAAACGACACCACTTAACCCCTAATTAAATCTGGAATGACTCATTAAGTTTTCATTAACCAACCTACTGCCCCATCCACGAGACCCCGACCAGGGGGTGTGGCTTGACCCACGGCCCGTACTGGTTTGGCGTGGGTTGGGGTCTGTGGCATAAAACATGGGGCTTGACCTATGGAGCCCTTCCACGTGGCGTGGGTTCTGCCCGTGGCTACTGCCTTAGGAAGATTCCAAGGAGGGCTTACCCACGCTGCCCACCTAAGGGGCGTGGGTCCATCCACAGGGCGTGGATGGCCTCATGGGTGGCACTGTTTTTGGGCAGTCCTAGGGTCCTCCTCAAGAACCCATGTTTGGTCCTTGGGGGGTCGTACCTTGACGTTATAATCCGAAATCCTTCATTCTAAGTACGGAAAGTTATATCTACGATTCTAACCCTCACGTCAAGCTCTAGTTTAGCCTACTAGTTTCTGGGGTGTTACAATATCTCCCCCTTGGGAGCATTCGTCCTCGAATGACATTCTAGGCACTTCTTAAGGTCAAGACTCTAGACTACCAACCCATCAAGCATGCAATTCATATAAATGCACATAAACAAAGGAGGAACTTAATCTCCAAGCTAAACATACTCAATGCAATACAAGAAAGTAGGAACTACATCTAAAAACCCAAGATGCAAGAAATTCTCATAACTAGTCATGTTCAAGGAGGAACTATAATATCCTAGCCATAACATGCTCCACATACACTCATGGAGCTCACCTGTAATTTACTCTCAAAAAGCATTTATTCAAGGAGGAATCTCTCAACTCCGGACTAAGGCATGCTCATATTTTCATCTCATGAAGTCAAATAGGCCACTCATACTCAATGCACTACAACATGAGGAAAATCAATCATAAAAACTCATTTTTCTTTTAAATCACAAGCTTTCATAAACATGAATCATATAAGGAAATCATGGCAAAACATAAACACAGATGAACCCACACATAACACACACCAAGAAGGACTTATCATCTCAAGAGTTCATATGGACCTACAAAACGGGGACTAAACTTCCCAACTTATTTCACCTTTCTAGGGTGACAAATTCCAGTAAGCCCAACTCCTAAACATTAGGAATACTCAACGACCTTGCTACCCAAGCACATCATCTCCCCTTTGGGAGCAATCTTAAACGGACTTTCTAAGCACCATTTCTTTCAATTCTAAGGTCGGAGAAACTCATCATTAAGTTTTCACATCCATCACACAAGATGATTCTAAACCATGGTGAATTACACTTCTACCCTTTTTAGAGGAGTCTACTCACTCAACACATCTAGGCATTGCTTACACACCCTATTCATCAAACCTTTTACCTACCCATAACTCAAAATGGCCAAGTAGGGTTCTACCATCAATATCATAAAACAATAATGAAGCACATTCATACTAAAGACAACATCAAGGTCTAGCATATAAAGTCACAAAAGACAAGCAATACCGGAATCTAATAAAGCATAAAACACATACCGAAACCATTAGGAGTAACTTGCTTACCCTGTCTTCTCATAGCCTTTGCCTTTTGACAATCCCTCTTTTTTTGACCACTCTCACCATAATTAAAGCAACCTATTTTCCGGCCAAACTTCTACCCTCATGTCTCTTTCAATTCTACTAAGGTCAGATCAAGACAATTCTAGACCATTTCAACCCATATCATCACCTTTGGTGGGATCTACCAACAAATCATATCTAGGTATTATCTAAACACCCTACTCAAAATGACCATACTTAAGATAAATCTTAATAGATAACTAACTCTTTGAAGTTGGTCAACACTTGAACTCTTCTCCCTCACCTTAACTAGGTGGTACATGCAACCCTCAAAGTCAACTTTAAGACAAAACATAACCCAAACTTAGGACATAGACTTTCCCCCCTTCCACTCAAGGATAGGCTCATTCGGAAACTAATAATTTGACTATACGGGTTCTACAATCACATAGGAGCATAAAAATAATACTACCAATCCCTCTTAAGGATGACATCTAAATCTAACATATCCAGTCCTATCTAGTCACATAGCAAAAATTGGCATCACAACCAACATTTTCTCCCTCGCTCCTTGTAGCATGAACCCTTCGAGTAGTCATGTCTTGAAGACCACCGGATAAGGAGAAAGACCTTATACAGTTAAACTCTATGGCACGACTTAGAGAATGAAGAAGTGAGATTTCCTAATCATCTAATATCTTGCTATTCATAAATGTGGCACACTTCACACTTATGAACAAGACTTTACTAGACATAGTTTTGAGACAATCCTAGAATCATTCTAAACTTCGTGCTCTGATTACCAAGGTTATCACGACCCAGGGGTACACCCTAGATGTAACATGGCGTACTAGACCCCGAAAGGCCTAACACAAGCCACTTAGCATATCATAACATAAAGTAAATAGAAATGATGGGGAAATTTTAAAACATTATCTTTACAATTGAAGTCTTTATAAAAGCAAGCGGAAGTCTATTACACTTTGTCTCAAACCATCTAATTCTCTTGAATAAAACATTGGGACGCAGCCCATACAATAGTCTAAAACATAAAAGAAAGACAGAAAGGAAAGGTGGTCACATCCTCGATACTATGAGGACTCACCAAGTCTTCAACTCCTTTGCTTATTAGAAACTTATCCACAAGAATGGAACTTAATGTTGCCGGACCCTAACCTTGGGAAAAATGTAGGAAAATATGGGTTACTACAAGAATGCACTAAGTATGATAGCCATGCATAAAAGACTATAAAACATGCTAAAAGGGACATTTTAGTTGAAACCATGCTATATGCCAATTTTGAACATCATCATACAGATAATTGGAAAACATAACTCATAAACATAACTCATATATAGATCATCATAGCATAAAGGATGACAACATAATCATAAGCATAACCTCCATCATCAACATACTGTAAACATTAATTATCATGAGGCATAGTTAATATACATAGTCAATACTTAGATCTTCATGTCATAAGAGAACCATCTCATAAGTAACCCGAAGTCATACTTGTGCAATGCATGGATAAGATCCCATAATCCCATCCATACTAAGTACAACTTTTAGTCCATCATAATCATACTTACCATCCTTTGATCTCATTCTTAGTTTAATACTCATGGACAAGGAAACATTCACCTTTAATCACTCATATCAAGGAAAGCAACTCATAGCAACAATTCACATTATGCATACATCATTTTATAGACCTTCATAACATAAGAGGAACACACCATAACTACCCTCAAAGCCTACATGTGGAATGCATGAATAGGATCCCATACTCCCACCCATACTATGTAGAGCTTCTTGAGTAGCCATAGTTCATAATCAATCATAGTGGAAATAAGCCTTAACTGACATAGACCATGTGAGCTTAACATGGAATCCGTTGTTACCCACACCAAAAAGGGTTGTCCTACTTGCCTAAGGTAAGAACATCATATGTTATCTTCTAGGTGGATCCACTAGCTAAAGACCTATGGGGGCACATAGTTTATGGGATACAGAGATTGCTACTAGAAACCCAGCCTTTCTCACAGAAAGGTTTCCATCTCAAGAGAATGCTTCTAGAAACCCGGCCTTTCTCAAAGAAAGGTTTCCATCTCATAGTCAATATTCACTCGGTGCTAGACATTAATCCCACGGAGTACTTGTTAAGTCCTAACTTCTTTTATTAGGATAACTCATTAAATCATGCGTGAGAATAACCTTTCACCATCCATGTCTACATATAAAATTAGATTCAATTAGGTGAGAATACCCTTTCAACCTTAGAATCATCATATTCTGAAAAAACCTTTCACATTATGTTCATTATGTGTTCATGGGAATAGTCTTTCAATGAATCACAACAACATTATCATAATCATGGATACTTCATTTACAGTCATGCATAAGTGTGTATGTGAGAATAGTCTTTCAACAACACAATAATTACATCATAGTCATAATCACTTTACTCTCCAAGTGTTCTTAAAGCATAGACATAACCTTCATAAAACATGCATCACATCATAAATTGTCCTTTCAAGGGTCAAAGCTCATATCATATCAACACATCTAGAATTCACTACATTAGACGTGGATAATAAGATAATTCAATTAATCAATTCATTATATTCATAATTCTATAACATTCTACTTGTATCAATCAATATCCACACTTTCAGATCCAATTTAGGAAAATAGGGGAATTCTTGGATTCTTGAGGAATTCAACATAAAACCATATAAAATCATCAATATATCCATAATCAAACATAATTCTATCATTAAAAACGAATTTGAAAGGAATCCATACAATTGAAGTCAAACCCTAACTTTTGGGATTTCTAACTTGAAATTTGGGGTTTTTGAAGGGGCTCCATGGATGAATTCTATCCATGGATGAAGAGCTACCATATCTTAGCTATGAATCTCCAAATAAATTGAGTAGAAAACCTTGATCCTTCAAACCCTAGCTCTAACTTCCTTCTTCTTCCTTGAGTTCTAGAGAGAGAATATTTGGAGAGGATGAGTTCTTTTAGGATTTTAGAAATAATGATTTTGGAATTACTAAATTAAGGGTCTAAACTCTTTATATAGTTGGTCTAAATTAAGTTAAAATGACACCACTTAACACCTAATTAAATCCGGAATGACTTATTAAGTTTTAACTAACCAACCTACTGCCCCATCCATAAGACCCCAACCACGGGGTGTGGCTTGACCCACGGCCTGTACTGGTTTGGCGTGGGTTGGTGTTTGTGGCATGAAACATGGGGCTTGACCTATGGAGCCCTTCCATTTGGCGTGGACTCTTCAACGAGGTGTGGGTCCTGCCCGTGGCTACTTCCTTAGGCAGCTTCCAAGGAGGGCTCACCCACGCTGCCCACCTAAGGGGCGTGGGTCCATCCACGGGGTGTGGGTGGCCTCGTGGGTGGCACTGTTTTTGGGCAGTCCTAGGGTCCTCATCAAGGACTCATAGTTGGTCCTTGGGGGGTCGTACCTTGACATTGTAACCCGAAATCCTTCATTCTAAGTACGGGAAGTTATATATACGATTCTAACGCTCACGTCAAGATCTAGTTTAGCCAACTAGTTTCTGGGGTGTTATATAATCTTAATCCATTTATGTAGGAGGGTCTTCTTAATCCCATTATGTATGAGGGTCCTGCTAAACTAAATCCTATTATGTAAGAGGGTCCTCCTAATCCCATTGTCCAGGAGTGTCTTGCTAATCCCATTGTCTAGAAGGGTCCTTCTAGTCCCTTTATGTAGGAGGGTCCTGCTAAACTAAATCTCATTATGAATGAGGGTCCTGCTAATCCCTTTGTCCAGGAGGGTCCTTTTATACTAAGTCAAATTGTCCATGAGGGTCCTGCTATACTAAGTTCATTATGTAGGAGGGTCGTGTTAATCCCATTGTCTAGGAGGGTCCTGATATACTAAATACCATTGTCCAGGAGAGACCTGCAATATTATGTTCCATTGGATGGTCCTTCCACACTCTGGTCCATTGTTCGAGAGTGTCCTGCTATAATAAATCACATGGTCCAGGAGGGTCCGGTTATACTAAGTCCCATTGTCTAGGATGGTCGTGCTAGTCCTATTGATCAGGAGGGTCTTTCTATTCTCATTATATAGGAGGGTACTGCTAAACTAAATCTCATTATGTAGAAGGGTCCTTCTACACTAAGTTCCATTGTCCAGGAGGGTCTTACTACACTAGGTCTAACTATTCTAGAGGATTTGGATAAACATAATCATCAAAAAGAATCACCACTACTTTTTTTGCCCCAGTTTGCACTAGAAAATATCGTGTAAGTTATTAGCATGAATGAGAAACAATTGTACCAAAAGAAAAATGTAAGACATACATGCAATTAGGGTGTTTGTTCCCTTGAAATGAAAGATGATAGGGTGTTTATTCCCTTAGATTCCTCTAGGGTGTTTGTTTCCTAAGATCAAAATGCAACTACATTATTTTTTTCCGTTTAAATGAAAGATAATAGGGTCATTGTTCCCTAAAATGCCTAAAGGGTGTTTGTTCCCTAAGTTCAAAATGCAACTAGGGTGTTTGTTCCATATAATTGAAAGATGATACGGTATTGGTTCACCAAAATGCCTCTAGGGTATTTGTTCCCTATGTTCAAGATTCAACTAGGGTATTTGTTCCCTAAAAATGAGAGTGTTTTTTTTATATCAAATATATATATGCCCTAGTTTTTGAAACTAAGAAACTTTAAAACTGTTTTTAATTTATCATTCTTTTTTGTTTTTTTTTATAAAAAAATAATGATCTATATTTGATATTTCAAGGATATAAAATTTTATTTTTTCAGACCGAGCCGTATTGTGTGACTGCCTACATATCCTGTATAGCAAGAATCAGGTCAAACATAGTTCATATAGATCAGAAATTATTTTTCATTTTCTTTTCTTTTACAATTTTATTTATTTACAAAGACATCCATAAAAAGAATACTAGAGGATGAAAAGAAAGAAATCAAATTATGGTTGAGAATGTTTTGACTTTAGTTGGTACCAACAATTAGTATTAGGCATATGATTCAACTTCAACTACTTTCAGACAAATTTGAGGTCAACTTTGAGTAATCCCTATAATTTCAAATGGTACCTCTAACATGCTTATATATTTACAAGATTTGTTCATCTTGCATCAATTAAGGGGTTAGAATTATTCATATCCTCATGTTTCAAGTTCTCTTGCAACAAATGAAGTCCTACTTCACTCACAATAAAAGTATTCCGGTCTAAGGATGTTTGAGAAGTCACTCACACTTAGAAAGATGTTCAATGCATGAGATTGAAACATCATATGCTTGGACATCATTTATATATCCATTAATGTGAGAACAGAAAACATGAGATCAAATAGGACTTGTCATTGGCTTGTAATGTCATCTTAGAGAAAGGTAGGATATTCGGTTGAGATAAAGTGACCTTTCCTCCTTATAAATTGCACTATGCTCTCAAATGTTTTTAATCTTCACATTTGACCTTTGTTTTCTTGGAAGCTTCTCCTTATTTATTTTCTCCTTATTTATTTTCTTCTCATTCTCCCTCCTTTTCGTTTGAGGTTTTCTTTTTATTTTCTTTTTAGCTTTTCTTGATCTATGTAATTTTTTTGGACTTTCACATATTTCATGTTTAATTTTGTTACCCAACATATATTTTTGACAATGTGTAGATAATTGATAGTTCGATCACGGAGGTGAGACCAAGGGATGACACATTTATGCACTCAAAAAAATATATGCTAAGAAGTGGTTATTTAAGTAAGAAGATTTCAGGCTAGAAATGAGAGTTTTATGGATACCATGTTATTTGGTGGGCTTTAAAGGTACAATTGGATCAAAGAAAGCATATAATCCTTCCCCAAGTTATATGTTGCTCAAAATTTTACGTCAACAAACTTTCGGGCCATGTTCTAGATCAACAAAGTCATGCCCTTGAATTTTATATCGAAAGATCAACACACAATGCAAATAAAACAATGAGGTCGAATTTGTTTTAGCCTTAAATTTGAGCATGATAAATTCTCAAGTATTAAATAAATTTTTCAAGAGGTACCAGAAGAAGGCTATAGGTTACAACAAAGTTGGCATGTCTTGCAAAAAATTTTAACGTTTTTCTTTTTTTATGCATACTCCTAAGTATGTTGGTAGAAATCAACTGAATAATATTTTTTTTTAATTAAAAAATTAAATAAAAATCCTTTTAATGAAATATCGTACACAAAACAATTTTTTATATCTCCTTTTTTAGACTTGAAAAATAGGAAGAGAAACATTTTTGTTTGAACTTTGAATAATAATAATAAAAAATTTCCCCAGTTTTGTGATGAGGACTTTCTAGATTTTTTCTTAGTTTGACCGAACCTCAAATAAGGCTGTCTACGTATCATGTTAAAGCAAGAATCAGGTTAAAGGTAGTTCATGAAGATCATAAGTATTTTTTTTCATCATAGGAAATGAACACTTTCTTTTCTTATTCTAAACACGGAATAAAACTTTTTTTAAAATTTTAATAAAGAATATATTTTATAATTATTATTTTTTAAATAAAGATCACCGAACCAAAATATAGTTTTCTATGTATCTCATTGAGGTGAGAATCATGTTTGCGTAGTTTGTGAGTAAATAAAATAAAATAAACGTTTTAAAAAAAAAATTAAAATAATGAAGAAAAATATTTTAATTTGAACTTTGAATAAATATAAAAAAAATTTATAGCCTAGTTTTTGTAATGAGGTCTTTCGAGTTTTTTCTTGGTTGGACAGAACCTCAAAATAAGGCTGCCTACGTGTCTGTCCAAATAAGAATCAGATCGAATGTAATTCAGGAGTACGTGAAATAAACTAAACAAACTCTTTTTTTTTTATATATATATTTTGATATGAGAAAGAAAAACATTTGCTTTTGAACTTTTTAATAAAGAACAAAATATTTTTTAATTTATTTTTGGATAAATGTTATATAGAGTTTTTAAAATAAGGATCATCGATCCCAAGGAGAGTTTCCTAGGAATGTCACATGGAGAATCATGTGTGCGTAGTTCTTTAAGCTTAAAATATGAAGTAATAAAACTTTTGTTTATTTTTGTCTCTGAAGAAGGATAAAAACCTTTTTTTAGAAAAGATAAAAAAAAAAATTTCTTTTACTTTTTTCATTTATATATACGGATGAAGAACTTCTACCTTCCTTGCCTATGTATTTCATCAACTTGAGAATTATGTGTGCGTAGTTCACCCAGATTGGACAGTTATATTTTTTTTGAAAGATTGGAAATTTGTTGAAAGATACAACTATAATTTTCATTTAAAATGGTATAAAAACTTTTCAATTCTCTTTTTGTGAATTATACAAAACAAAAAACGAAAGAAAACATTCTTCTTTGTGATATTTTTTAGAAATAAAAAAATTTCCTACGTCTTTCGTTTTTTGTGTATATATAGAAGAACAATTTTTCTTTCATTTCATTGATCACTATAAAATTTGTTTATATGCAAATACCTTAAAAAATACATTCTCAGATAACTTATAAACTGATTTAGGTGGTAAAATAAAATTGGGATATCTATCCTAAGACCTAAATCCTAAAACCTAAACTCTAAATCCTAACCTTAGAGCCTCAACCCTAAACCATAGGACCTAAACCCTAAACCATAAATCCTAAACCTTAGGGCCAAAACCCTAAACCATAGAGGAAAACCCTAAACGATAAATGCGAAACCTTATGGCCTAAACCCTAAACCTAAGGGGAAAAGCCTAAACCATAAATACTAAACCTTATAGCCTAAAACCTAAACCATAAACCCTAAAAATCCTAAAAAACATTAAAAAATCCTAAACCCGAAACCCTATACCCTTAACCCAAAACCTTAAACATTAGGAGCTAAACACTAAACCCTAAACCTTAGGGCTGAAACTCTTAAGCTTAAACAATAAACCCTAAACCATAAATCAGAAATTTAATCCCTAAATCCTAAACCTTAGGGCCAAAACTTTAAAGCATAAACCCTAAACCCTAAACCTTAGGTCCTAAACGCTACAATATAAACCATAAAACTTAAAACTAAACCCTAAACTCTAAACCCTAAACCTTAGAGAATATACCTCAAACCTTTGGGCCTAAACCCTAAACCCTAAACTGCAAACCTTAGTACATAAACCCTAAACCTTAGGGGGAAACCTTAAACCATAAACACTAAGCCTTATGGGCCAAACCTAGACCCTTAACCGTAGAGCCTAAACCCTAAACCATAACCCCGAAACCCTAAACCATAGGGCCTAAACCTTAAATACTAAATTCTAAAACCTAATTCGTAAACTCTAAATCCTAAACCCTAAACCTTAGGACCTAAACCCTTAACCATAAACCATATACCAGAAACCATAAACAATAAACTCTAAACCTTAGGGCCTAAACCCTGAATCCTAGACCCCAAACCTTAGGGCCTACACTCTAATCCCTAAACCATAAACCATAAACTATAACAACTAAACCTTAGCATTTAAACCCCAAACCTTAAGGCCTAACCCTAAACCCTAAATATTGCTAATGTTTTCAATAACCATTTCCAAAATATCTTTACAGGGCATGAGAACAAGATTGATGAAAACATGCTCCAATGTATTCCTAGAATTGTTACCGCTGAAAAAACTAGAGTTTACAAGATATGCCTACTGACGTTGAACTTAAGCAGTGATTTTCTCTATGAACCCCAACTCAACTCATGGTCCTTATGGAATAGGGGGTAAATTTCTTCAACCCTGCTGGGAGGTTATTAAATTTGATCTTTTAATTGATGTCAAGTCCTTCTATTGTGGACACACTATGACTAAATACATGTCTCATGCTTGTATGTTACTCCTTCCTAAAGTTGATCATCCTAACAAGCTTACAGAGTTTAGACCAATCATTCTGAGAAATTTTACTAATAAAATCATTTGCAATCTGCTGAGTCTCAAATAAGCTCCTATCCTACCTAATTTTATCGCAGCCAATCATACTGGTTTAGTTAAGGGAAGAAATATAGCTGAGAATATGATGTTAGCCCAGGAGATTATTCATGGAATAAAATAAATAAATGAGGGAGATAATGTGGTGATTAAACAATATATGGCAAAGGCATCAAACAGGGTTTCTGGGCATACACTTGTCTTGTCATGAAAATGATGGGATTTGGAAATAGGTTCCTTGACATGGTATGGAGGATTATGAGTGAAAATTGGTATTCCATAATCGTATATGGGACAAGTAAGGTTTATTCAATTCCACAAAGGGCTAGCAACAAGGTGACCCCCTTTCCCCAACATTATTTATTTTGGGGGCAGAGGTGTCGATTAAAAGGATAAATTTTCTTTATTCCAACTAGTTTCATAAGGAGTTTCAGATCTGTAACACCTTGGATTCAAAAAGAATAAATTTTTTGCAGGTGTTCAGGATCTGGTCTCAGAGCCGACGGAGCCACCATTGGTCTGTGGTCTGACACACAGTCTGTAGGTAGGCCCGTGATTGGCAAGTCCAATTTTTTTAAAATGTTCAAGTTTCTATATTTTTCATATGGTTCACCAGGAAGGCTCATTGTCCCATACACGAGTCACAGGTAGGTATTGTAGGTGAGTCCCAGACTTAGAGAAATATCATAACCGAAAGTTGGAACCCACGACTGAGGTGTAGGGTCCGTAGGTGGACCCTCAGACCGTACATCGGTCCATCGTTGGGGGTTCAAAATTCAGTGGTCTTTGATCTCACCCACAACCAACCAGGACGTTCCGTGGTCTAACCAACAGAACGTAGGTCTGGACATTGGCGAGGTCGGCAGTTATTTTTATAAAGGGATTTTGAGTCTTTTCCTAATTTTCTAACCCAATACTATGTCGTTTTACCTTCTAATAGATTCCCTATATAAATGTTTTACCCCCAAAATCTCTTAATTTATTTCATTCTATCAAAAACCTAAAAGAAGAACAAGTTCATCCTCTCCAATATTTCTTTCTCTAAAAGCTTAAAGAAGAAGACTAACGTTTCAAGGTCAAGTCTCCAAATTCACCATTGATTGTAAGCACTTGGAATTAAGGTATGATAATATTAACCTATGAAGTCTTTTCGTCCATAGGGTTCCTAAATTCCTCTATTTTCAAAAGGTAGAATCTCCAACGGTAGTTAGGGTTTTTACTCAATCTCATTGGTTCTTTTCAATTATGATATTATTGATTGATTTATGTATTTTTATACATGAATTGAATAAATAACATGTTTCTAAGTTGAATCCCCACGACCCCATGTGAAATCCATGTTTTCTAGAATTCTTCATATGATGAAGTTTTTAATCATGAAAGATGAGTTTATGATGATATCCATGTTCTTTACGAAATAAATGAAAATATGATATAAGTTGCCTTGAGAGTAAAGTTTCTGTGTTGTTGTTGTTGTTGTGAAAGGATTTCTCACATACACATGAAAGCATGATTGTGAAAGTATTTTCTCACATGAAGGATTCTTAGGGTTTAATGGTGTTCTTAACTAAATATTGAATCAAGATTTAGGAGCTATTCTAATGAAACCTTTCTTGGATATGCTACTTGATGCGCCTTCCGTGGATGATAAGACAAGTTAAGATAATGACTTTTCCATTGGATTTACGCTTAGCACCGGGAGGATGTTGAGATAGAAGCTCTCCCGTAGCATGAAATTTGGGTATCTAGTAGAAGTCTCCTTATCCCATACCTATATGACCCCATAGGATGATTGTCTTAGATAAACATTAGCTAGTGGATCCACATAAGCTAGCACTTCATGGGCATACCTTGGCAAGTAGGACACCCATTTTCAGTATGGGGTAGACACCTGATTCCATGTTAGTAGCTCACATGGTCTCAATGTCGGTTAATGGTAAATCTTCCACAATAATGAACTAAGGTTACTTCTAGAAGTATCTCATGAATTCTTAAAATGTTAGCTTGCATTAACCATGTTTCTATGAATTATATTTTCTAACCCTTTTATCGCATGTTTTAGCTTTGTCATTCCATGTCAGGAAAAGGTCATTTTAGCATGATTTTCCTACTTCTATGCATTGCTATCATATTTGGTACATATTTATACTAACCATACTCTTGCCTACATTCTTTCAAAATGTATGGTCCGACTCTCCAATTTAGCATCTCCGTTGTTAGGGATCACTTAATAGATATTGAAGATTGGTGAGTCTTCATGTTTCGAGGACCGAACCTTTATTTCATATGTTTTTTTACTTTTCAGTAATGTATGTGATGTACGGGCTATATTCCGATCACTCTTGATTTATTAGATGGTTTTGAAATTATGTTAGACTTCCGCTATATTTTGTAAGCTCTTATGTTTTGAAATTATCTTTTAAACTCTTAATTTTCTATTATCTTGTATGATGTATGCTAAGTGGCTTGTGTAGTGCCTCTAGGGGTCCTATACACCATGTTACGCCTAGGGTATGCCTTGGGTCGTGACAAACTTGGTATTCACTGCAAAAGGTTTAGAAAGTTCGTATGAAGTCCGTAAGGCACGTCGAATAAAGTATTGTTAATGAGTGTGAAGCGCACCACATTTATGAATGAGAAGCTATACGATGTTTAGGAAACTCTATTTCTTTCATTTCTCTAAAGTCGTGCGATAGAGTTTAACTCTATAATGTCTCTCTCCTAATCCGTATTTGATGCTCTACCGGATATGGAAACTCGAAGGGAATATGCTAGAAGGAATGCAGGAGAGAATGTAGAATGAGAAGCGCCTCCTCAAGCTCCTCAAGTTGCAACGGACCCTTTGGCCGAGCAAGTTACTAAAACAGAGTTTAGGGCTACTTTTTAAGTGTTAGATCAAGCAATGACGGTTCAAGCCAATAGGGATGTTGTGTTCCCCGTGAACCCTAATGTGGGTATGGCGGCAACTAGAGTGAGAGACTTCACTAGAATGAATCATCCGGAGTTTCATGGTTCTAAGGTTGAGGATTATCCCTAAGAGTTCATTGATGAAGTGTGTAAGGTTTTGATGATTATCGGAGTGACACCGGTAAAAAAGGTGGAATTGGCCTGTATCAACTTAAAGGTGTTACTCAAATATGAAAGGTTCTTTCCCCTTTAGATGAGGGAGGCAAAGCTTCTTAAATTGATCTAACTTCATCAAGGAAATATTACTGTGAAGGATTATGCTTTGAAGTTCACACAATTATCTCGATATGCTCCTACTGTGATTGCAAATCCTAGGCAAGGATGAATAAATTCATTTCATGTAAATGCCTTTCCGCTATGCTTATCAATGATATCGACATTTCTTGTCTCATGGTTCATGCTCAAAAATTGAAGAGTAAAACCATAAGGAAATATCTAGAGAGGCAAAGAGGGCCAAAACCGGTGATGGTGAATTTTCTCATTCAAGGTCCGATAGACATGGTCGTTATTAAATCCGACAAACGTTTTCTGTACAAGGTTTGTCACGACCCAAGATAGTCCCTAGGTGTTACATGACGTATAAGACCCTGAGAGGCCCCATACAAGCCACTTAGCTTTAATCATGTAAGATAATAGAATAAAGAGATTTAAAAGACATTTTCAAACATATCAGAGTTTTATAGAGAAAAGAAAAAATCTAATCATTGTCTCAAAACCATATAGTACATAAGAGTTTATCGGGGCGTAGCCCTTACATCAAGCTCCACAACCTAAAGTAAATACAAAAGGGAAATCAAGCTCGATCCTCGGAATATGAGGACTCACCCCAACTTCAATCTTCTATATGATATCCTAGCCACGGAAGTGCGAATCTTTAAGGTCGGTCCCTACATTTGGGGAAATATAGGCAAGAGTATGCGTTAGTACAATATATGTACCAAGTATAATAGCCATGCATAAAAGATTTGAAACATGCTTAAAGAGGGATATATTTCATGGTATGTAATGACCAACCTAAAACATGAGATAAGAGGGTAAAACAAGAATCATAAAACATGGTCAATGGAAGTAAACATCATTTTCAACCACATGTAAGATACTTCTTGAGGTAACCTTAGTTCATCATATCTTTCTTGCTTGTGGGAAGTAGCCTTAACGGACATATAAGACCATGTGAGCTAATAACATGGAATCCGGTGTGTCCCACACCGAAAAGGGTTGTCCCACTTGCCAAGGTAAGGACCATGAACTTCTAGCTTATGTGGATCCAGTAGCTAATGTCTATCTAGACAAACTATGTTGGCACATAGTTATGGCACACGGGTAATCGCCACTTGTCTTTCAATAGAGAGCATGGGTAATCGTCTTTTGCCTCATCATTAGAATAGCTCCTTAACATTGGTTCATTTTAGGCGAGAGAACCTTTCAACTTAAGAACCTTTTTTATGTGAGAGAATCCCTTCACAATCATACTTTCATGTGTATATGATAAATCCTTTCAACAACACAATAACGACAACATCATTGATACTTCACTCTCAAAGCATCCTTAAAATATTTACATCAATTTCATGAGAACATGCATGATTTCATAAGTTCATCTTTCATAGTTCCACAACCCACATTATAGCATCATAACTTGGGAAAACATGGGGTTAAGCATGGATTCATGGGATTCAACTTAAAACATGAAATTAACTCAATTTATGCATAAGAGATCATAATTCACCAAATAAATGAACATAGAAAGGAACCCATGACATCAAAGAAAAACACTAACTCAATTTGGGATTTCTTACTTTGTAAATTGCAGAATTAAGGAACTCCATAGAGGAAAGGGCTCCATGGATGACAACTATCATATCTCAATGCCAAAAGCCCAACTTCAATGGTGGAATTGGAGAGGTGACTTGCAAACCAGCTTTCTTCCTCAACTTCTAGAGAGAGAATTATTTGAGAGAAAGACTTGTTCTTCTTTTAGGTGTTTGAGAGAATGATTTCAATAGGGGAAGTTTGGGGGTTAAACACTTATATAGGGCTTTAGGTGAAGGTAAAACAACATAGTATTATGGTTGAATAATTAGGAAAAGACCCACAAGCCCCTAAGAAAATAACTGTGGAGCTCATCGATGACCCCGACCTACGGTCCGTCGATCAACTCACGATGATTCCTGGTTGGGCGTCTGTGAGTTCAGAGACACAAAATTCAGGACCCCCAATGAAGACACCCACCTACGACCCATTGGTCCAATGACGGACCGTGGACCATGGTTGTAGGTCCCAATATTTTGATCCTGAATTCAGCTAAGTCTGGGACTCACTTACGAAACCTATCTACAACTCGTGCATTGGATGACAGGCTGTCCTGGTGAACCGTCACTAAGTACTGGAACTTGACAATTTTGGAAAACTAGATTGGCCAACCACGGAGATGACCTACGAACCGTGAATCAATCCACGAGCCGTAGATGTCTCCGTCGGTAGTGGCACCAGGTCCTTCAAAAGCTACAAAATTCTACTCCTTTTCAAATTCGAGGTTTTACAATATCTTCCCCTTAGGAACATTCGTGTTCGAATGAGATTCAAAACATCAAAAGAAAGGTAGAAACTTACTCTAACAGGCCATCATGCATGCAATCATATAAATGCACATATCCAAGGATGAAATATCGACTCCAAGCTAAAGCATGTTCAAAGAATCATATTATGAAGTCTAATGCAACTCATACTCAAATGCACATAAACAGGTAGAAATGAATCAAGTAAACTCATTTTCTAGAAATTTAAGCTTTTCATGAATCATTCATAATGAGGAAATCACGGGAATATCTAAGACACATTACACCCAATGATTAAACCATGAGGAGATAATACCTCAAGCTTGAGTTGGGACTGAGGGAAAAAGATGAGGATAACAGGACATCATATCGGCCTCGGCTTGCCAAGTAGCACCTTCAACTAACTTATTCCTCCAAAGAACTTTCATGGACGCAACTTTTGTATTTCTAAACTTCTTAACTTACAGGTCTAAAATATCAACCAAAAATTCCTCATAAGAAAGATTCTCCGTAAATCCCAAACCTTTTAAGGGAACTATAGATGTCAGATCTCAAACACATTTCTTCAACAAGGAGACATGGAAAACTGGGTGTACCAATGCCAACTCACTAGGCAATTCAAGTTCATAAGCGAGCTTGCCAATTTCCCTCAAAATCTGATATGGGCCCATATAATGAGGACTAAGCTTCCTTTTCTTGTCAAATATCATTACACCCTTCATGTGTGAAATTTTCAAATAGACCCAATCATTAACATCAAAATCAATAACTCTTCTTCTAACATCGGCACATGATTTTTGTCGACTTTGGGCTATTTTCAACCTTTCTCTAATAGGCAGAAATTTCTCCATAGCCTTATGTGCCAACTCGGGACCTATTAGGGAACTTCACCCACCTCAAACAAACCTATTGGAGACCTACACCTCCTAGCATATAGTGCCTCAAATGGACTCATACCAATACTTTAGTGGTAGCTATTGTTATATGAAAACTCAATCAAAGAGAAGTGATCATCACAATTACCCTTGAAGTCAATTACACATGCTTGCTCTGCTTTCCCATCGGTTTATGGATGTAAGGCCGTACCAAGCTTAACACGAGTACCAAGATTCTTTTGGAAAGATTTCTAAAACTGAGAAGTTAATTGGGTACAACGATCGGAGATAATGGATAAGGGCACTCCATGCAACCTCACCATTTCCTTCAAATACAACTTGGCATAGTCCTCCACCGAATAAGAAACCTTGACGGGAATGAAATGAGCCGATTTCGTCATTCGATCTACAATAACCCAAATAGAATCATGTTGTCACCGGGTGTGAGGCAACCCAACAATGAAGTCCATGTCGAAGTCTTCCCACTACCAAGTAGGAATGCTAATTTCTTGAGATAAACCTCCTGAGTTTTGATGCTCAACTTTCACTTGTTGACAATTGGGACACTTAGCCACATATTCCGTAAGACTTTCTCCATCCCATTCCACCAATAGATCTCCCACAAGTCATGGTATATCTTGGTGGCTCCCGAGTGAATGAAATATCAAGAACTATGGGCTTCTGACAATATTTGTTCTCTCAAGTCATCTACATTAGGAACAAATAAACGACCTTGATATCTAAGTACCCCATCTCCCCCTGGAAGAAAGCCTCTACGGACTTTTTAAGCACCGCTTCCTTCAATTCAACCAAAGTTGGATCGAGACCTTGCTTGGCTTTCACATTAGCCAAAAAAGATGATTTTGAACCATTGTGAACCATAATACAACCCTTGATAGAGTCAACTAACCGAACACCAGACCGGGCCAATCTATGAACATCTCGAACTAACTATTTTTTATCATCCTCAATTAAAACTGCCCATCGATAATCGACTATGAGAATATTCCACCACATTCGCCTTATCGGGGTGATAGAGAACACTCATGTCATAATCCTTTAGTAACTTAAGCCACCTCCTTTGACAAAGATTTAGATCTTTCTCGTTGAATACATATTGCAAACTCTTGTGGTCGGTAAAGAAATCTACATGAACACCATACAAAAAATGCCTCCAAATCTAAAATGCAAAAACAATCGCCGCTAGATCGAGGTCATGGGTAGGATAATTCTTCTCATGTATATTAAGTTACCTTGAAGCATAGACAATGACTTTCTTATTTTGCATCAGGACACATCCTAACCCAATTCTTGAGGCATCACAATAAACCATAAAACCCTCTGCCCTTCTAGTAATGTCAACACCGGAGCAGAAGTAAGTTTATCCTTCAATTCTTGGAAACTCTTTTGACACGCTTCGGACCATATGAGCTTAGCCTTCTTTTGAGTCAATGCCTTCAATGGAGAAGCAATCGAAGAAAACCCTACAACAAATCTTCTATAGTAACCGGCTAAACCCAAGCAACTCCTAATATTCGAAGGGATCAGAGGTCTAGGCCAGCTTTTGACCGCATCTGTCTTCTTAGGATCTACCTCAATACCCTTACCGGAAAAATATGCCCAAGAAAAGCCACAGACCTTAGCCAAAACCCAAATTTACTAAACTTTGGAAAGAGTTGTTGGTCCTTGAGGACTTACAACATAATCCCCAAATGATGGGTAAGCTCGACTTCACTCCTTGAATAGACCAAAATATCATCAATGAACACAATCACAAAAAAACTTGTAATGACCATACCGAGTTCGAAAAGTCATCTTCAGAATATCATCTTCCTTCAACCTCAATTGTTGATAACCGACCAGAGGTTGATCTTAGAGAAGTAACCTACTCCTCAAGTTGGTCAAACAAATCATCTATCCTTTGGAGAGGGTACTTATTCTTAATTGTAACCTTGTTCAATTGGCAGTAGTCAATACACATATAGAGCGAACCATCTTTCTTTCTACTAAAATAAACTGGAGCACCCTTATCCAATAAATCTTTCAATTTCTCCTTTAATTCCTTAAGTTCTTCCTGGGCCATATCGTAAGAAGGAATAGAGATAGGTTGCGTATCTGGAAAAAGGTCAATACAGAAGTATATTTCCCTTCCGGGAGGAATTCTGGGTAGATCATCAGGAAATGCTTCTGGAAATTCATTTACAACGGGGACCGACTCAAGAGTAGGGGACTCAGAATCTATGTCCCTAACCCTAACTAGATTGTAAATGCAACGGTTATATTGGCATAGAATTTCCTCCTTTCAACTCTATATTGGGTTCATTTGGAAACCGAACCTTGACTACACGGGTTCTACAATCAATAGAAGCATAACATGCATGCAAGCAATCCATACCAAGGATAACATCAAAATCTAGAAAGAAGACCGGATAACATCAAAATCTAGCAAGAAGACGGGACACTTACTATAGTCCCTCTTAGCCACAACTGAATCACCGACAGGAGTAGAGACAAAAAAAATATCTAACAACACATTCAGAAGAATTTCAAACTTCATTGCCACATATGGAGTCACAAAAAAAAGGTAGTACCAGGGTCAAATAAAGCATAAACATCGAGTTGGAAGACTTTAAACATACCGGTAACCACATCGGGAGAACCTTCTTGTTCACCACGAGTCTGAAGTGCATAGAATCGGTTTTGCTTCTGAATTTCACTAGGACTGGAGGAAGGATTAGGTTGAGCTCATCGACCATTATCTCCCTCATTCTTAGAAACTGAGGGACAAGCCCTTATCATATGGTCCATATTACAACAACCAGAGCAAGCATTGGAACCCACGAGACATGTACCCTCATACTTCCTTCCTCACTTAGCGCAAGCAGGCAATGAAGATCCACTACCATTTCCTGCTTGCGGCTTAGGTTTAGACATCCTATCTTTGTTGAACATAGAAGGAGCATTGGAGGAACCCTTACTGCAAAACCTTTGTCGAAACATAGAACGACCATGCCCATCGGACCTTGAAAGTGAGAAGTTACCATCACCGGTCATAGCCCTTTTTTCCTCCCTAACCCTTTCTTTATGTTTTTCCTCTTTAATTTGTTCCGCATGAACCATGAGACAAGAAATTTCCATATCATTGACAAACAAAGCGGTACGACATTTCTTAACCACCATCTCTAACACACCCGAAACAAACTTACTAATCCTTGCCCTTGGATGGGCAACCATAATAGGAGCATAACTAGACAATTGTGTGAATGTCAAAGCATATTCCTTCTCACTCATATTTCCGTGATGAAGGTTGATGAACTCAAGCACCTTTCCCTCCCTCATCTTAAGGGGAAAGAACCAATCAAGGAAAGCAATTTTGACCTTATCCCAATCGAGAGGGCCCGCATTGATTGCTCTCCCTTCTTTCCTTTGGTTGAACCATATTTGAGCAACACCCTTATGTAGGTAAGCGGCCAACTCCGCCTTTTCCACAGGCGTCACTCCCATGATCATCAACACCTTGTAAACCTCATCAATGAACTCTTGAGGGTCTTCATCAATCTTAGAACCATGAAACTCTGGAGGATTCATCCTAGTGAAATCCCTCACTCTAGTTTCCGCCGTACTGATATTTAGGTTCACGTGAGCCATAATCTCCCTATTGGCTTGGGCCGTCATGGCTTGAGCTAATACTTGAAAAGTAGCCCTAAACTCTGCATTAGCACTTGCTCGACCAAAGGATCGATTGGAACATGATGAGGTTGAGGAGGAGATTCTCGTTCCATATTCCCTCCCGCATTGCTTCTATCATATGCCCTTCGAGTGGACATATCCTTTAGAGTATCAGATAAGGATTAGGAGAGAGACCTTATAAAGTTAAACTCTATCGCACGACTTTAGAGTAATGAAATAAGTGGGGTTTACTAAACATATTATAACTTCTTATTCATAAATGTGGCGCGCTTGACACTCATGAACAACACTCTACTCGACGTGGCTTATTACACTTCCTAGGAGCTTTCTAAACCTTGTGCTCTAATTGCCATGTTTGTCACGACCCAAGATAGCCCTTAGGTGTAACATGGCGTATAGGACCCCTAGAGGCCCCATACAAGCTACTTAGCTTTCATCATACATGACAATAGAATAAAGAAATTTAAAAGATAGTTTCAACATATCAGAGTTTTATAGAGAAAATGGAAATCTACACATCGTCTCAAAGCCATCTAGTACATAACAGTTGATCGGGCCGTAGCCCGTACATCAAGTACAAAAACTGAAAGTAAATACAAATGGAAATCAAGCTCGGTCATCGGAATATGAGGACTCACCCTAACTTCAATCTTCTATATGAGATCCTATCTACGGAAGTGTGAATCTTTAAGGTCGGTCCCTACATTTGTGAAATGTAGGCAAGAGTATGCGTTAGTACAAAATATGTACCAAGTATGATAGCCATGCATAAAACATTTGAAACATGCTTAAAGAGAGATATATTTCATTGTATGAAATGACAAAGCTAAAACGTGAGATAAGAGGTTAAAACATGAATCATAAAACATGGTCAATGCAAGTAAGAATCATTTTCAACCACATGTAAGATGCTTCTTGAGGTAACCTTAGTTCATCATAGCTTGCTTGCTTGTGAGAAGTAGCCTTAACCGACATATAAGACCATGTGAGCTATAAACATGGAATTAAGTGTCCCTCACACCGAAAAGAGTTGTCCCACTTGCCAAGGTAAGGACCATGAACTTCTAGCTTATGTGGATCCATTAGCTAATGTCTATCTAGACAACCTATGTTGGTAATAGATATGGGACACGGTTAATCGCCAGTTGTCCACTCGGTACTAAGCTTAACTACCACTAAATAGTTTTAATGATATTCATCTTATCTTTTAAAGGATCGTGGGTAATCTCCTTTTTTACTTACATCATGGGACATGGGTAATCACCTCTTTTCTTTAAATAGAGAGCATAGGTAATCACCTCTTGCCTCATCCTTGAAATAGTTCCTTAAGATTGGTTCATTTTAGGTGAGAAAGCCTTTCAACTTTAAGAATCCTTTTTATGTGAGAAAATCCCTTCACAATCACACTTTCATGTGTATATGAGAATTTCTTTCTACAATACAATAACAACAACATAATTGATAATTTACTCTCAAAGCATCCTTAAAATATTTACATAAATTTCATGAGAACATGCATGATTTCATAAGTTCATATTTCATAGTTAGACAAACCACATTATATCATCATAACTTGGGAAAACATGGGGTTAGGAATGGTTTCATGGGATTCAACTTAAAAAAATTAAATTAACTCAATTCATGCATAAGAGATCATAATTCAATCAAAAAAATAAACATAGAAAGGAACCCATGACATGGAAGAAAAATCCTAACTAAATTGGGGATTTCTAACTTTGTAAATTGGAGAATTTATGAACTCCATGGAGGAAAGAGCTCCATTGATGAAAACTATCATACCTCAATGCCAAACGCTCAACTTCAATGGTGGAATTGGAGACTTGACTTGCAAACCCTGTCATTCTTCTTCAACTTCTAGAGAGAATTATTTGAGAGGAAGACTTGTTCTTCTTCTAGGATTTTGAGAGAATAATTTCAATAGGGGAAATTTTGGGGTTAAACACTTATATAGGGCTTTAGGTGAAGGTTAAAACTACATAGTATTAGGCTACAATAATTAGGAAAAGACCCGAAAGCCCCTAAGAAAATAACTGCTAAGATCATCGACAACCCCGACCTATGGTTCGTCGATCAACTCACGGAACACCATGGTTGGGCGGCAGTGAGTTCAGAGACATCAAATTCAGGACCCCAACAACGACTCCCACCTACGGGTCGTGGGTCCAACGAAAGACCGTGGACCACGGCTGTAGGTCCCAATATTTTGATCCTAAATTCAACTAAGTCTGGGACTCACCTATGAGACCTATCTACGCCTCATGCATTGGATAACGAGCCATCCTGGTTAACTGTCACTAAGTACTAGAACTTAAAATTTTTGGAAAAATAGACTGGCCAACCACTGAGCTGACTTAAGGATCGTGAATCAATCCACGGGCCTTATATGGCTCCGTCGATACTGGCACCAAGTCCTTCAAAAGCTGAAAAATTCTACCCCTTTCTGAATCCCAAGTGTTACAAGGTTCCTCCAATGCTCTTCCTAAGTTCAACAATGATAGGGTGTCTAACGTTAAGCCTCAAGGAAGGAATGGTGATGGATCTTCGTTGAATAGGTGAGAAGACCTTTCAAGCTTAGAATCTTTAATGTGATAAAACCTTTCATATTCATGCATAAGGTAGTAATGTGAGCAATCCTTTCACAAGAATTAACCACAAGAACACCAACATAAATTATTTTACTCTCAAAGCAATCTACATCATATCTCATCAATTCCATAAGAACCTGCATAATTCCATAATTCTCCTTTCATAGTTCAAAAACACACTTTTAATAATCAATATCTAGAAAAACATGGGTTAGACATGGGTTCATGGGGATTCATCTTAAAATCATGAAATTATATAAATACATCCATAATACTTCATAAAACAAATAATTATATCAATATTGAAAGGAATCCATGACATGGAAGAAAACCATAACTCAGTTTGTGAATTCTCACTTTGTAAATTTGTGAATTTAGGAACTCCGTGGAGGAAAGGGATCCACGGATGAACATTATCATACCTCAATGCAAAGAGTTTGCCTTCAATGGTGGAATTGGAGGCTTGACTTGAAACTCTAGATTGACTCCTTCTTCATCAAGCTTTTTAAAGAGAGAAATATTTTGGAGAGGAAGACTTGTTCTTTTAAGAATTTGAGGGAATGATTTGAATTGGGGAAATTTGGAGTTAAAAACATTTATATAGGACTTTAGATGAAGGGTAAAAACGACATAGTATTATGTTAGAATAATTAGGAAAAGACCCAAAAGCCCCTAAAAAATAAATGCTGAAACCCGTCGACGGCACGACCTACAGTCCATTGGTCAGACCACAGATCGTACAAGTTGGCCGTCGTTTGGGGTTAGAGTCTATGTCTCTGGGGTCCCCAACCAAGGGCCCACCTAGGGATCGTGGGTCTATCGACGGACTATGGACCACGACCGAAGGTCTCAACTCACGAACTCACCTACGAAACCTATTTACGGCTCGTGCATTGAACGACAGACTGTCTTGGTGAACCATTAAAAAGTACTGAGAGTTGATATTTTTGGGAACCTCGACTGGCAAACCACGGAGCTGACCTATGGACCGTGTGTCAGTCCATGGGCCGTGGGTAGCTCCGTCGGAATTTACACCAAATCTGTAATTTTTCCGTTTTTGAATCCGAGGTGTTACAATATCTCCCCCTTGGGAATATTCATCCTCAAATGGCATTCAAGAAATCTTAACGAAGGTAGGAACTTAATCTAACAACCCAATATGAATGCAATCACTTTAATGCACATATCTGAGGAGGAAACATCAACTCCAAGCTAAAGCAGGTTGAAAACATCATATCATGGTGTCTATATACAACGCATACTCAAATGCACATAAATATGTAGAAATCATTCAAGTAAACTCATTTTCTCTAAACTTAAGCTTTTCATTAATCATGCATAATGAGGAAACCATGGGAGTATCTAAGACACATGACACCCAATAAGTAAACCAAGAGGAGCTAAATACCTCAATCGTGAGTAGGGATGGAGGGAAAGAGATGAGGATAACGGGACATCATATCGGCCTCAGCCTCCCAAGTAGCACCCTCAACTAATTGATTTCTCCAAAGAACCTTCACGGAAGAAACTTCTTGACTTGCCGGTCTAAAATCTCAACCGCAACTTGTTTATAAGAAAGATTCTCCTTAACTCCAAAGCCTTCTAAGGTGACTATAGATCTCGGATCTCCAACACATTTCTTCAACAAAGAGACATGGAAAACTGGATGCACCGATGCAAAATCATTAGGCAAATCAATTTCATAAGAAACCTTGCCAATTCGAATCAAAATGTATATGGGCCCACATAACGGGGACTAAATTTCTCTTTCTTCCCAAATCTCATTACACCCTTCATGGGTGAAATTTTCAAGTACACCCAATCATCTACCTCAAACTCAGGATCTCTTCTCCTCACATCGGGATAGGACTTTTGTCGACTTTGAGCTGTTTTCAATCTTTCTCTAATAAGCCAAACTTTCTCCATAGCCTCATGTACCAACTCGGTACCTATTAAAGCAACTTCACCCACTTCAAAAAAACCTATAGGAGATCTACACCTCCTACCACATAGAGCCTCAAATGGAACCATGCCAAGTGATACCTATTGTTGTAGCCAAAATCAATCAAAGGCAAGTGATCATCCCAATTACCCTTGAAGGCTATTACACTTGCTCTTAACATATATTCCAATATTTGAATAGTACGCTCCCCTTGATCATTAATTTGTCAATGAAAGCCTGCACTAAGCTTCACACGAATACCAAGACTCTTTTGGAAATATTTCCAAAACTGAGAAGTGAATTGGGTACCACGATCAGAGATAATGGACAAGAGAACTCCATGCAACCCCACTATTTCCTTCAAATTCAACTTGGTATAGTCCTTCACCGAATAAGACACCTTGATGGGAATGAAATAAGCCAATTTGGTCATCCTATCTACAATAAACGAAATCAAATCATGTTGTTGCCGGGTGCGTGGTAAACCAACAATGAAGTCCATATTCAAATTTTCCCACTTCCAAGTAGGAATACTAATATCTTGAGATAAACCCCTGGCTTTTGATGCTTAACTTTCCCTTGTTTACAATTAGGACACTTATCTACAAATTCTGTAATATCCCTCTTCATCCTATACCACCAACACATCTCCCGCCAGTCACGGTACATATTGTTGGCTCTCGGGTGAATGTAATATCGAGAACTATGGGCTTCTGAAGAGATCTACTCTCTCAAATCATCGACATTAGGAATATGTAAGCAACCTTGATATCAAAGCCGCCATCTCCCCCTTGGTATAAAGCCTCTATAAAGTCCGGTCAAGACCTTGCTTAGCTTTTACATTCACCACAAAAGACGATTCCAAACCATTGTGAACCATAACACCACCTTAGTAGAGTCGACTAACCGAACACCCAACTCGGCCAACTTATGAACATCTCGAACTAACTCTTTCTTGTTGACCTCAATATGAGCAACACTACCCAGCGATAATCTACTAAGAGTATCTGCCACTACATTCGCATTACCAGTGTGATAGAGAACACTCATCTCATAATTATTTAGTAACTCAAGCCACCTCCTTTGGTGAAGATTCAAATCTTTCTGGTTAAACACGTATTGCAAACTCTTGTGGTCGGTAAAGACATCTACATGCACACCATACAAATAATGCCTCCAAATCTTTAATTCAAAAACAACTGTCGCTATTTCAAGGTCATGGGTAGGATAATTCTTCCATTTTGCATTAGGACACATCCTAACCCTATTCTTGAGGTGTCACAATAAACAACTAAACCATCAGTCCCTTTTGGTAAAACACTAGAGCAGAAGTTAGTCTATCTTTCAATTCTTGTAAGCTCTTTACACACGCTTCAGACCATATGAACTTAACCTTATTTTGAGTCAATGCCGTCAACGGAGAACCAATCGAAGAGAACCCTTCAAAAAACCTTCTATAGTAACCGGCTAAACCCAAGAAGCTTCTAATATCTTAAGGGGTTAGAGATCTAGGAAAATTTTTGACTGTATCCTTCTTCTTAGGATTTACCTCAATACCCTTACCAGAAACTCACATTTTCTAAACTTTACAAAGAGTTGGTTGTCCTAGAAGACTTGCAACACAATCCTCAAATGATCGGTATGCTCGTCTTCACTCCTCAAATAGACTAATATATCATTAATGAACACAATCACAAACATGTCAAGGTATTGTCTAAACACCATATTCATCAAATCCATAAATGCCGCCGGAGCATTATTCAAACCAAATGACATTAAAAAAAAATTATAATGACCATGCCGAGTTCAAAAATCCATCTTTGGAATATCATCTCCTTTAACCCTCAATTGGTGATAACCCGACTGGAGGTCAATCTTGGAGAGTAACTTGCTCCTTGAAGTTGGTCAAACAAATCATCTATCCTTGGAAGAGGATACTTATTCTTAATGGTAACCTTATTCAATTACTGGTATTCAATACACATACGAAGCGAACAAAACTTTAGGACCCCATGGAGATATACTTGGTCGGATGAAACCCTTATCTAACAAATCTTTTGATCCCTTATTTAATTCCTTATGTTCTGTCGGTGCCATACGATAAGGAGGAATATATATTGGTTGCGTATCTAGGAGAAGGTAAATACCGAAGTCTGTTTCCCTTTCGGGAGGAATACTAGGTAAATCATCACGAAACACTTATGGAAACTCATTTACAATGGGGATCGACTCAAGAGTAGTGGTTTCAGGATCTATATCCCTCACCTTAACTAGATGATATATGCAACCCTTAGAAATCATCTCTCTAGCTTTAGAACAATAAACAAATTAGCCCTTAGGCATATAATATCTCCTTTCCACTCTAGGATGGGTTCATTTTTAAACTGAAACTTGACTACATGGGTTTTACAATCAATAAGCATAACGTGAGTGCAACAAATCCATACAAAGTATAACATCAAAATCTAGCTTATCAAGATCTACAAGTTCAACATGTGTGATTCTATAGGACAAGGAAACGGGAAACTTTCTATAGACCCTCTTAGCCAAAACTGAATCACCAATAAGAGTAGAGACAGAAAAATGATCTAACAACACATCTAGAAGAATATCAAACCTCATAACCATATATGGTGTCATAATAGACAAAGTAGCACTGGGATAAAGTAAATCATAAACATCAAGTATGAATAATTTTAACATACTGGTAACCACTTCAGAAAAACTCTCTTGTTCACCATGAGTCTGAAGTGCCTAGAATTCGTTTTGCTTTGCAGCACTCAAACCCGAACCACTAGACGGAGCTTGTTTACTTTCTCTCCCTTTAGCCCCAAGCATTGGGCAATCTCTCATCTTAGGACCACTTTTTCCACAACCAAAGCAACCATCCATGCCGGCTAAGCATTTGCCCTCGTGCTTTCTTCCACACCTAGCACAAGTAGACATAGGAAATAAAGATCCACTACCATTTCCTCCTTGAGGCTTAGGATTAGACACCCTATCCTTGTTGAAGCTAGGAGGAGCATTGGAGGAACCTTGACCAGAAAATCTTTGTCAAAACTTGGAACGACCATGTCCATCGGACCTTGAATGTGAGAAGTTACCATCACCGATTTTTGCTCTCTTTGCCTCCCTAGACCTTTCTTTACGTTTCTCCTCATCAATTTGTCGCGCATGAATGATGAGACATGAAATGTCCATATCATTGATAAGCATAGCGGTACGACATTCCATAACAACCATTTCAGACACACCCAAAACAAACTTACTCATTCTCGCCCTAGAATCGACAACCATAGTTGGAGCATATCTAGATAATTTTCTAAATTTCGATGCATATTCTTTCACATTCGTGCTTCCTTGAAGAAGGTTGATGAACTCAAGCACCTTTGCCTCCCTCATATAAAGGGCAAAGAACCTATCAAGGAAAACAACTTTGAACTTTTCTCAATCAAGAGGACCGGCATCTTCTGCTCTCCTTTATTTTAATTGGTTGAACAATATTTGAGCAACACCCTTAAGTTGATAAGCGGAGAATTATGCCTTTTCCACCGGGGTCACTCTCATCATCATCAAAACCTTGTACACCTCATCAATGAACTCTTAAGGGTCTTCCTCAAACATTGAAAAATGAAACTACAGAGGATTTATTCTAGTTAAATCCCTCACTATAGATGTCGCCTTACCCATATTTGTGTTCACGGGAGCCACAACCTCCCTATTGGCTTGGGCCATCATGGCTTTCGCCAACACTTGAAAAGGAGCCCTAAACTCTGTATTAGTCACTTGCTCGGCCAAAGGATCGACCGAAACTTGAGGAGCCTCTTGATTCACATTTTCTCCTGTAATCCTTCTAGCATATGCCTTTCGAGTGGCCATATATTCTATAGAGCATTGGATAAGAATTAGGCGAAAGAAATTATAGAATTATACAATAATGTCTCAATGCCATCTAGTACATAAGATATGATTGGGACGTATCCCGTACATCAAGTTCCAAAAACTTAAAGTAAAGACAAAAAATGAAATCAAGCTCGGTCCTCGGAACATGAGGACTCACCAATCTTCAACCTTCTATTTGAGATTCAAGGCCACGGAAGTGAGAATTTGTAAGGTTGGACCCTACATTTGGGGAAATGTAGGCAAGAGTATGCGTTAGTAAAAAATATGTACCAAGTATGATAGCCATGCTTAAAACATTTGAATACATGCTTAAAGAAAAGGGGATATCTTCATGGTATGCAATGGCCAAGTAAAAAGATCATATAAAAGAGTTAGAAAACAAAAGTCATAAAACATGGTCAATGAAAATAGACATCATCTTAAATCACTTGTGAGATACTTCTTGAAGTAACCTTGGTTTATTATTGTGGGATATTTACCTTTAATAGACATATAAGACCATGTGAGCTATCACACAGAATCTAGTATCTACCCCACACCGAAAAAGGTTGTTTTACTTGCCAAGGTAAGACCATGAACTTCTAGCTTATTTGGATCCACTAGCTAATGTCTATATAAGACAATCATTCTATGGGAGAACATGGGTATGAGATAAGGAGATTGCTAATAGAAACCTGATATCTACTAACCATAGAGCTTCCATTTCCATATCCTCTCAGTGCTAAGCATAAATCCCACGGAAGTCATTATCTTACATGACCTTATTATCCATGGAAGGGCATGTCATATTACTAATCAAAGATAAATCATATGTCATCCATGGAAAGGTACCATTAAGTAACCAATACAAGCTAGGTAAACATTAGAATAGCTCTTTAACTTTGATTCATTTTAGGTGAGAAGACCTTTCAACCTTAGAATCCTTTATGAGAGAAAACCTTTCACATTAATGCATGAGGTAGCTATGTGCGCAATACTTTCACAAAAATTAACCACAACAACAACAACATATATGCTTTTACTCTTAAATCAATCTACATCATATCTTATCAATTCCATAAGAACATTCATAATTCCATAATTCTCCTTCCATAGTTCAAAAACCCAATTTCAATCATCAATATCAAGAAAAACATGGGATAGACATGGGTTCATGGGGATTCATCTTAAAATCATGAAATTATATCAATTCATGCTTAATACTTCATAACACAAAGAATTATATCAGTATTGAAAGGAACCCATGACATGGAAGAAACCCTTAACTCAATTAAAGATTTATAACTTTGTAAATTAGAGAATTTATGAACACCATGGAGGAAAGACCCTAGATTGACTCCTTCTTTAAGGTTTCTATAGAGAGAAATATTTTATAGAGGAAGACTTGTTCTTCTTTTAAGAATTTGAGAGATTAATTTCAATTGGGGAAATTTTTGGTTAAAAAAACATATATAGGGCTTTATATAAAGGGTAAAATTACATAGTATTAGGCTAGAATAATTAGGAAAAGAAAAAAAAACCCCTACGAAAATAACTACCGACACCCGTCGACGACACGACCTACAGTCCTTTGGTTAGATCACGGACCGTACTGGTTGGCCGTCGTTTGGGGTCAGACACTATGTGTCTGGGGTCCCCAAAAACAGGCCCACCTACGGCTCCTGGATCAATCGACAAACCATGGACCACGACCATAGGTCAAAACTCTTGACCTCAAAATTGTTCTAAGTCTGGGACTCACCTACAAAAATAATTTACTGCTCCTGCATTCAATGATGGACGGAGAACCATTGAAAAGTACTAAAATTTGACATTTTTGGGAACTTAGACTGGCCAACCATGTAGCTGAACTACTGACTGTGTGTCAGTCCACGAAGTTGAACTACTTACTGTGTGTCAGTCCACGGGCGGTGGGTAGCTCCATCAGAACTGACACCAGATCCTATAAAAGCTGCAATTCTACTCTTTTCATATTCAAGGTGTTACAATATTTCTCTCTCTAAAAGCTGGAAGAAGAAGATTATGGTTTCAAGGTCATGTCTCAAAATTTTCCATTGATTGTAAGCTCTTGGTATTAAAGTAGGATAGTATTCACTTATGGTGTCCTTTCCTCAATAGGGTTCCTAAATTATTCTATTTTCACAAGGTAGAATCTCCAATTGAAGTTAGGGTTTTTCCTCAATATCATAGGTTCTTTTCAATTATGATATTATTGTTTGATTTATGTCTTTTTATGCATGAATTGAAGAAATAGCATATTTCTAAGTTGAATCCCCATGAACCCATGTGAAATCTATGTTTTCTAGAATTGTTCATATGATTAAGCTTTTGAATCATGAAAGATGAGTTTATGAAGATATGATTGTTCTTAATGAAATTGATTAAAAGATGATATAAATTGGTTTGAGAGTAAAGCATCCATGTTGTTGTTGTTGTGAAAGGATTTCTCATATACACATAAAAGCATGATTGTGAAAGGATTTTCTCACATAAAGAATTCTTAGGGTTGAATGGTTTTCTCAACTAAACTATGAATCAAGATTTAGGAGCTATTCTAATGAAACCTTTTTTGGATTGGCTACTTGATGTGCCTTCCATGGATGATAAAATAAGTTAAGAAAATTACTATTCCATGGGATTTACACTTAACACCGAGAGGATATTGAGATGGAAGCTCTCCCATAGCTTGAAAGTCGGGTTTCAGGTAGCAATCTCCTTATCCTGTACCTATGTGTCTCCATAGGATGATTTTTTTAGATATACATTAACTAGTATATCCACGTAAGATAGAAGTTCATGGTCTGACCATGGCATGTAGGACACCCCTTTTCGATGTGGGGTAGACACCAGATTCCATGTTAATAGCTCATGCGGTCTCAATGTTGGTTAAAGGTAAATCTCCCACATAAAATGAACTAAGGTTACTTCTAGAAGTATCTCACGAATGATTAAATATGTTAGCTTGCATTGACCATGTTTTTATGAATTATGTTTTCTAACCCTTTAATACCATGTTTTAGTCTGGTCATTGCATGTCATGAAAAGGCCCTTTGTGCATGATTTTCCTACGGTAGCTGAACTGTGGACAGTGGCTGAACTGTCGACCTATGGTTGGTACCTACGGTCCGTCGATGGAACGACGGTCTATGGGTCCCTCCGTGGGTCAGATGGTTGAAAATAGGTCCCAAATGTGGGAACCACGGATGTGCAGAACGGTCCGACGATGGAACGATGGACCGTAGTCCACACCGTGGTTCGACACTTAGTGAGAAATTTATGTGCAACTGACCCACGGACTCGACCTACGGACCCTAAGTCAAAACATCAAACTACGAACCCCAAGTCAAAACATCCAATTAGACCCATTACTTGATTTATTCGGTTTTTAATTAACTACACACTCACCTACCATCATACCAAGGGTGTTTCTAACTTATAATTCAACATTCAAACACGAAACTAACAACTCAAGGTCAAGTTCATTGTTGTGATTTCAAATGGAAACTATGAAGAATTTCAAAGTTCGGGAGAAATCTACTTACCTTACAAGCAAACAACAATGGTGAGTGTGTGTTCCAATGATATCTGTGACCCTTTGATAGCCTTTCGACACCGAATCGGGACTTTTGGAATCGTTGGGGAAGAAGAGTAGAACTGGGGGATTGATTTGGGAGAGAATGAGAGATTTATAGGATTTGGGGAATGGATTGTGGGAGTGATATGGGAGATAAATGGATGATTTTGGTTATGTGGAGGGTTGAAAAATGGTTTGGAGGGAGTTTTGAACGTGGGGGAATGAATTTAAAAATTAAAAGTTTTATTTTATAAGAAGTCCAGGTCGGGTCAGGCAAACCCTAGTTTTGGACCCACGGGACCCCGTCGATGGTCCGTGGGTCGACCTACGCACCGTTGGTCACTTTGACACTTAGAAAATTTAGAAACTTACCTGGGATCTACGGACGTCATCCACAGTCAGTGGATGGACAACCGGACCGTCGATGGGGTCCGTAGACCACTGCACAACTATTTTTTGCAGATTTTTTCCATTCGTCCCTGCAACACTAACTGCAATTGGAGATTCTATATCTAGCCAACACTAATACAAAAATAAAACACCTATCAAAAGAGCTACAAAAATCAAAATAAAAGAAGAAAACTCCTATATCGAAAAGAAAAACCTATAGTTGGCCAGATTGTACAACTTGGGTTTCCTCCCAAGCAACGCTTGATTTAATGTCGCGGCATGACCCTGACCCCTTAATTACTCAGACGTCATCAAGATAATAGGCCTCAATCACTTCTTGCACACTCTCCAATTTCCCCATGTAGACCTTGATCCTCTGCTCGTTCACTTTGAACCTTGTTCCCTCCTTGTTCTCTAGCTCTACCTCTCCATGTAAAAATACTTGAGTGACTTTGAATGGCCCGGTCAACATGGACTTGAGCTTGCCAGGAAACAAGTGCGAGCTTGAGTTGAATAGAAGCACCAGATCACCCACAGAAAATTCACGCTTTTCAATCTTTTGATCATGATACTTCTTCATCTTCTCCTTGTATAAGGCTGAGCTTTAATAAGCTTTTCGGCGAAACTCATCAAGCTCATTCATGTCATTCACTCTTTGACTCGATGCGGCACCCCAATCCAAATTCAACTTCTTTAGCACCCACATGTCCTTATGCTCTAGCTCTACCGGTAAATGGCATGACTTCCCATATACAAGTTTGTAGGGGGACATACCTATGGGAGTCTTTAATACGGTACGATAGGCCCATAGAGCATTATCAAGCTTTCTTGACCAATCTGTTTTGTTGGCGTTCACAGTCTTTGCAAGGATTTGCTTTATCTCTGTGTTATACACTTCAACTTGCCCACTGGACTGCGGATGGTAAGGAGTAGCTACATTGTGATGAATTTCATATTTCTCTAGCAACGCCTTGAAAATTTATTACAAAACGTGGGAACGTCCATCGCTGATAATCGCCCTAGGTGTACCAAATCTGCAGAAGATACTCTTTTTCAGGAATGCGGTGACACTCTTACCCTCATTGTTTGAAAGTGCAATTGCTTCCACCCATTTCGATACATAGTCAACCGCAACAAGAATATACTTCATCCCATGTGAACTCACAAATGGACCCATGAAGTCAAGGCCCCAAAATTCAAATAACTCAATTACTAATATCGGATTCATAGGTAACTCTCTCCTCTTTGAAATTTCTCCTTCTCTTTGGCAACAGTCACAAGACTGGGTGAAATCATGAGCATCTTGGTGGATGGTAGGCCAGTAATACCCAAACTGCATGATTTTATGAGCAGTCCAAATACCACTATGATGCCCACCAATAGGCGATGAATGACATGCCTCGAGTATACTCATCATCTCAACCTCGGGCACACAGTGACAAATAATCCCATCAGCACAAATACGAAACAAGTAAGGCTCATCCCACAAGAACTTCTTTACATCATGCATAAACTTTTTCCTTTGGTAGAATGACAAATCCGATGGAACCAAATCGCTTGCCAAATAATTAACAAAATCTGCGA
This sequence comes from Solanum etuberosum, assembly GCA_029582245.1. Lineage (NCBI taxonomy): Eukaryota > Viridiplantae > Streptophyta > Magnoliopsida > Solanales > Solanaceae > Solanum > Solanum etuberosum. Next base: position 78,841 of record JAJONR010000172.1, read on the forward strand.
ACCAAGGGATAAGGTCATAAGAAGCTACCAACACTTGCTCATCAGGGAATGCATCATTAATTTCAACACCATCTTCAAACTTGATCACAGCCTCCACCTCTAATCTAAACAAATGATCGATCACTTGATTTTCTGTCCCCTTTCTGACTTTTACCTCAAACTCGAACTCTTGCAACAACAGCACCCATCTAATCAACCTCATTTTTGCATCCTTTTTTGCCATCAGATACCTTAATGCAGAATGGTCAGTATGCACTATGACCTTAGAACCAAGCAAGTAGGACCTAAATTTTTTGAATGCGAAAACCACAGCAAGTAGTTCTTGTTCAGTCACAGTATAATTCTTTTGGTCCACATTCAGAGCTTTGCTGGCATAGTAAATCAGATGAAGAATCTTTTCTCACCTCTAGCCCAATACTACCCCAAGCGCCACCCCCCTCGCATCACACATAACTTCAAACGATTGTCCCTAATCCGGTGAAATAAAGATAGGTGCGAAAGTTAATTTATCCTTCAACTCTCCAAATGCTCTCAGACAAGCATCATCAAAATAGAACTTAGACTCCTTTTCAAGCAATTTGCACAATGGGTGTGTAATTTTCGAGAAATGTTTTATGAACCTCCGGTAGAACCCTACATTCCCAAGAAAACTCCTAACACCCTTTACAGAGATAGGTGGTGGAAGATTTTCTATTACCTCAACTTTGGCTCTATCAACCTCAATACCTTTCTCATAAATGCGATGACCCAGGACTATCCCCTATTTCACCATGAAGTGGCACTATTCCCAATTGAGCACAAGATTGCACTCTTCACATCATTTCAGTACCTCAGCCAGATGCATCATACAAACATCAAACGACTCACCAACCACAGAAAAATCATCCAGAAATACCTCAATAGTGTCCTCCACCATATCTGAAATTATCGACATCATGAAACGCTGAAAGGTCGCTGGAGCATTACACAACCCAAATGGCATCCTTTTAAATACGAACGTCCCATAAGGAGAAGTGAAGGTGGTCTTCTCTTGGTTTTCCGGTGCTATGGAGATTTGATTATAGCCCGAATACCCATCTAGTAAACAACACCAACCCCTAGCAGCGTGGAGATCCAACATCTGATCCATGAACGACATTGGGAAGTGATCTTTTTCTGTCCATGCATTTAGTTTGTGGTAGTCCATGCACACTATCCAACCAGTCACCATAAGCTCATTCTTAGCATCTGGAACCAAGGAGATTCCCCCTTTCTTAGGCACATACTGAACATGACACACCCAACTACTATCAGCAATGGGATAAATGACTGCAGCATCCAACCATTTAATGATCTCCTTTTTCACAACCTCTTGCATAGAAGAATTTAATCTTCTTTAGTGGTCAATACTAGGCTTACTGTCCGGCATGAGTTGGATTTTATGAGAAAAAATACCAGGAGGAATCCCAATAATGTCTGCAATAGTCCATCTAATCGCCCGTTTGAACCTCTTCAACATAGAAACCAATGCCTCTACTTGTACCTTACTCAAATCGGCCGCAATGATTACCGATAAAGTGACATCTCTCCCCAAGAATACATACCTCAAATGCGATGGTAGATCCTTGAGGTCCAATTTTGGAGCTTCTTTAATAGACGGTTTTGTGGGTGGAGATTCGTAATTCTTCATATTTAGCTGTAATTTTTTTTGGCTTGGAACGGAATTTGAAGATATTCCAAGGACGGCTTTTAGAACCCGTTATGGTCATTATGAGTTTTTGGTTATGTCGTTTGGGTGGTGTTATGGTTACAATGGGTCCGAGATATCTTTGATGACATGTTCAAGATAAGCAAGGGCTTGATCCAATTTTAGTTGACTTGAAAGGAAGCAGTGCTTAAGGAATTAGTTGAGGCTTTCTCCCAAGGGGGAGATGGCATGATTGGATAGCAAGGTTGTTGAGTGTCCCTAATGTTCATAATTTGATCCACTTGGAAATTTTGTCTAGGAAGGGTGTTAAGAGATTAGTAAGGAAGGGTTAGGAGTGGATGAAAGTTTTTCATATGAGGAAGTTCCGATAGAGATTCTAGACCGGCAAGTTAAGAGGTTGAGAAACAAGGAAATAACTTTCGTGAATGTTTTATGGAAGAACCATCTAGTTGAGGGTGCTACTTGGGAGGCCGAGGCCGTTATGAAATCCTGCTATCCTCATCTTTTTCCTTCTACTCCTATTCTATCTTGAGTTGATGAGTTCCTCTTGAGTCTTTCCTTGTTTTGGGAGTCATGTGTGTTATTTGAGTTTTCCATGATTTTCCTATGTTATGCATGTTCTTGAGAAATTCATGGTTAGCAATAAAATAAGTTTTCATGATTGATTTTCCTCATGTTGTTGTTGTTGTGCATTGAGTAAGAGTTGCTTATATGCTTCATGAGATAACTTGTTGAACATGCTTTAGTTATGCTTGTTGAGAGTAATTGCATAAAGGCTCCATGAAGTTGTGTTGAGCATGCTTTTGGTTTGGAGATGGTAATTCCTCCAATGAATATGAGAAATGTTGAGTTTCATGCATAAATGGGTTGGTAGATGTAGTTCCTACTTCCTTGTGATGCATTGATTATGTTTGAGATGGAGTTAATGTTTTCTTCTTTGAATTGTGCATTATTTTGATGTTGCATGCATGATGGGCTACTAGTCTTGAGTCTTTACTTTCGTAAGGTGTCTAGATCGTCATTCGAGGATGAATGTTCCCAAGAGGGAGATATTGTAACAACCCAGAAATTAGTAGGCTAAACTAGAGCTAAACGTGACAGTTAACATCAAGGAAGGCGGGCAAAGGGCCAAGGAAATTGGGCAAGGGCCAAGGCTACCCAAGCTTGCCAGGGCACTGTCCACACTGCCACGAGGGTCTTCACGACCCGTGGTGGCCACCACGCCCCGTGGTGCCACTCGTGGTGGTGAGGCAATATCCTCCTTAAGGCTGCCCCATGTTGTCTCCCCTTACCGGGCCACTTCACGGCCCGTGGTGAGGACCATGGCCCGTGGGAAGGCTCGTGGGGTTGCCTTCACCTTATGGGGGACATATCAAGGTGTCCTAGACACTGGTCAAGGGACCACGGGCACCATGAAGGGCCGTGGTACCCTTGACGGCTCGTGAAGAGGGTCGTGGTGCCTGGCACTAGGCTGCCTAAGTGGGGTTATTTTGGGAAATTGCTAATTAAGTGGGTATTAAGTGAGGTCATTTTGCCTAAGTATTGTACACCTATATAAGTGATTTTAACCCTTTAAACTCACCATTCACCTCATTATTTTCAAAACCCAAAAGTTTACCTCTCCAAATATTCTCTCTCTAGAACTTGAAGAAGAAAAAGAAGGAGGTTGGAGTTAGGGTTCAAGAAGCTAGGTTTTTCACACCAAATTCATTGGGCTTCATTGATAAGGTATGGTAGTCATTCATACATGGATAGCCTTCATCCATGGAGTCCCTTCAAAATCCCAATTTCAAAGATAGAAATCCCCAAATGTTAGTGTTTGATTCCAAAGTCATGGGTTCCTTTCAAAATTGATTCTAATGATTGAATTATGTTATATTAAGCATTGATTGATGATTTACTATGGTTTTTATGTTGAATTCCCCAAGAACCCATGGAATCCCCATATTACTCAATTGTGATCTTGTGATGCGGGTCTTTGTTGATGAAGAAGTATATTATGAAATTATGCATGTAGTGATTGGGCTACTTGAATTATAATGATATCCATGTCTAATGTAGTGAATTCTAGATGTGTTGATTGAACGTGAGCTTGATCCTTGAAAGGGAAAAGTATGAGATTTATGCATGTTTACGAGATTTATGTATATGCTTTAAGAACACTTTGGGAGTGAAGTGTCTATGATTAAGATCTTGTTGTTGTGTTGTTGTAATATTTCTGAAATAAGTAGGCTAAACTAGAGCTTGACGTGAGGGTTAGAGTCTTAAATAACTCCCCGTACTTAAAATAAATGTTTTAGGGTTAAACCGTCAAGGTACGACCCCCCAAGGACCAACCATGGGTCCTTGAGGAGGACCCTTCAAAAGTGACATAAATTATGCCTGGGCAGTCCACCCACGAGGGGGAACCACGGCCAGTAGGTGGACCCACACCTCGTGGGTGAGGGCCGTTGGTCAAGGCCCCAAGAACCATGTCCCAGAACCCCTACCACGGCTCACCAGCTCGGGCCATGGGTCCTAGCACGGTCCATCAATGGTGGCCGTGGATAGGGCCTGGGAACTGTCTTTTGGCAGTTACACTTAGTGGCATTTTAGGGTTTTCCTTTTTTAATTAATGTTAAGTGACGTTGTTTTATACTAAATTATAACACCTATATAAAGATTTTAAGTCACTAAATTTAGCCATCTTCTTCATAATTCCAAAATCCCAAATCACAACCAACTTTTCCCCAAAATTCTCTCTCTAAGAACTTCAAGGAAGAAGAAGAAGAAAGTGGAAGCTAGGGTTGAAGGAGCAAGCTTTTCTACTCAAATTAATTGGGATTCATAGCTAAGGTATGGTAGTCCTTCATCCATTGATAGTCTTCATCCATGGAGTCCCTCCAAACTCAATTTTAAAACTAGTAATTCCCCAAATGCTAGGGTTTTACTCCAAGTCATGGATTCCATTTAAAAAATGATTCTAATGATTTAATTACTTTATATTATGATTGAATTGATGATTTATTATTATTTTTATGTTGAAATCCCCAAGAATCCATGAAATCCCCATATTCCCAATTTATGACCTTGTGATGTGAGTAAATTTATGAAAGAAGGATATTATGAGATTATGGTTGTAGTAATTATACAATTTGAGTTATGTAATTATCCATATATCATGTAGTAATTCAATATGTGTGGATTAAGATGATCTTTGACCTTTAAATAGGCAATATATGATATAATGCATGAATTATGAAGGTTTGGTATATGCTTAAGAACACTTTGAGAGGGAAGTGTCCATGAATGTGATAATATTGTCGTGTTGATTGAAAGGTTATTCTCATGAACATATAAGAAACATAAGGTGAAAGGTTTTCTCACAATATGATGATTGTAAGGTTGAAAGGTAGTTCTCACCTAATTGAATCTAATGTTATATGTAGACATGGACGGTGAAAGGTTATTCTCACGCATGATCTAATGAGCTATCTTAATGAAACAAGTTATGAATTAATAAGTACTCTGTGGGATAAATGCTTAGCACCGAGTGGATATTGTTATGAGATGGAAGCTCCTCCGTCAGAAAGGGCGGGTTTCTAGTAGCAATCTCCTTATCCCATAAACTATGTGCCCCCATAGGTCTTTAGCTAGTGGATCCACCTAAAAGATAACAAACCATTGTCTTACCTTAGGCAAGTAGGACAACCATTTTCGGTGTGGGTAACACCGGATTCCATGTTAAGCTCACATGGTCTATGTCGGTTAAGTCTTATTCCCATTATGGCAACAACATGAAGAAGAACATGAATTATGAACTATGGTTACTTAAGAAGCTTACTTAGCATAGGTGGGATTATGGGATCTTATTCATGCATTGCACAAGTAGACTTCGAGGGTACTTATGGCATGTTTCTCTTATGATATGATAATCTATGTAATGAACATGCTTATGACTTATGCTTTTCCATTATCTTCAAAATGATGCTTTAACTTAGTAAATTGCATGCATTCAACTAAATTGTCCCTTTTAGCATGTTTTCTAGGCTTTTATGCATGACTATCATACTTAGTGCATTTTTGTACTAACCCATATTTTTCTATACTTTTCCCAAGTGTAGGGTCCGGTTCTTAAGGCGGTCATCATTTGGTTCAAGCTTGGATTCGAGTATTCTCCTTGCTTGTGACGAGTCCTCATGAATCGAGGATGGGAGATTCACTTGAGTTTCATTTCTAGTATTTCATTGTCGGACTATCTTATTTGGGCTGTATCCCTTTTCATTTGAACTATTGTAATAGATGGCTATGATAAGAAAATTCTAGACTTCCACTTTCCTTTATAAAGATTTTTTGACTTGAAATGCGTTTTCTTCTCTTTATTGTTCTATGCTTATGTTATGATATGCTAAGTGGCTCACATGGTGTATTTCGGGGTTCCATGTTCCTTGTTACATCTAGGGGGTACCCCTGGGTCGTGACAGTAGTTAAAAGTATATTCTCATATACTCACCTTTACATGAATATGATATGATGTGAAAGGTTTTCTCAAATAATGAAGATTCAAAGGTTGAAAGGCTTTTCTCACCTAATTGAATCCAAGAGTAAAAGTGATCATATATGGTGATAGTTTCCCACGCGTGGTCTAAAGAGCTATCTTATAATTGAACATGGATTGAGTGTCAAGACATTCTTCCATGAATATGAATTAAGTCAAGACTTAATAACTATCTTGTGGGATGTATGCTTAGCACCGAGTGGATATTGACAATGAGACGGAGGCTCAGACATATTTGAGTCCGGGCTTCCAAAATGAGAACTCTTACATAGTAGAGTCCAGGTTTCGCAAAGTATGTCTCATGAGATGGAAGCCTTCACCTAGTGGAGTCTGGGTTTCTAGTAGTAATATCTGTATCCCATAAACTATGTGCCCCCGTAGGATAATAGCTAGTGGATCAACCTAAGCTAAAGTTATCAGTTCTACCATAGGCAAGTTGACCAACCCTTTTCGGTGT